>JAVHZZ010000119.1:0-296692 GCA_036250195.1 Mixophyes australis
ATACTTATTTTTATACTTAATCTTATTTTTATACTTATTTTTTTTTATACTTATTCTTATTTTTATACTTATTTTTATACTTTTTCTTATTTTTATACTTATTTTTTTCTTTATTTTTATACATATTCTTATTTTTATTTTTATTCTTATTTTATACTTATTTTTATATTTATTTTTATATATATATTTTTTTTATTTTTATACTTATTTTTATACTTAATCTTATTTTTATACTTATTTTTATACTTATTCTTATTTTTTTTACAAATTTTTGTACTTATTCTTATTTTTATACTTATTTTCATATATATTCTTATTTTTATTTTTATACTAATTTTTACACTTAATATTATTTTTATTTTTATACCTATTTTTATACTTATTCTTATTTTTATACTTATTTTTATATTTATTTTTTTCTTTATTTTTATACATATTCTTATTTTTATTTTTATACTTATTTTTATACTTATTCTTATACTTATTTTTATACTTATTTTTATATATATATTTTTTTTATTTTTATACTTATTTTTATACTTAATCTTATTTTTATACTTATTCTTATTTTTTTACAATTTTTTTTACTTATTCTTATTTTTATACTTATTTTTATACATATTCTTATTTTTATTTTTATTCTTATTTTTATACTTATTCTTATTTTTATACTTATTTTTATATTTATTCTTATTTTAATTCTTATTTTTATACTTATTTTTTTTTATACTTATTTTTATTTTTATACTTATTTTTATACTTTTTCTTATTTTTATACTTATTTTTTTCTTTATTTTTATACATATTCTTATTTTTATTTTTATTCTTATTTTTATACTTATTCTTATTTTTATACTTATTTTTATATTTATTCTTATTTTAATTCTTATTTTTATACTTATTTTTTTTTATACTTATTTTTATTTTTATACTTATTTTTATACTTATTCTTATTTTTATACTTATTTTTATATTTATTCTTATTTTAATTCTTATTTTTATACTTATTTTTTTTTATACTTATTTTTATTTTATACTTTTTTTTATACTTACTCATATTTTTATACTTATTTTTATACTTATTCTTATTTTAATTCTTATTTTTATACTTAATTTTATTTTTATACTTATTTTTATACTTATTTTTATACTTATTCTTATTTTTATACTTATTTTTATACTTATTTTTATTCTTATTTTTATACTTATTCTTATTTTTATACTTATTTTTATACGTATTTTTTTTATACTTATTTTTTTTTTTATACTTATTTTATACTTAATTTTATACTTATTCTTATTTTTATACTTATTTTTATACTTATTTTTTATACTTATTTTTATTTTTATACTTATTTTTATACTTATTTTTATACTTATTCTTATTTTTATACTTATTTTTATACTTAATCTTATTTTTATACTTATTTTTATACTTATTCTTATTTTTTTACAATTTTTTTTACTTATTCTTATTTTTATACTTATTTTTATACATATTCTTATTTTTATTTTTATACTAATTTTTACACTTAATATTATTTTTATTTTTATACCTATTTTTATACTTATTCTTATTTTTATACTTATTTTTATATTTATTTTTTTCTTTATTTTTATACATATTCTTATTTTTATTTTTATACTTATTTTTATACTTATTCTTATACTTATTTTTATACTTATTTTTATATATATATTTTTTTTATTTTTATACTTATTTTTATACTTAATCTTATTTTTATACTTATTCTTATTTTTTTACAATTTTTTTTACTTATTCTTATTTTTATACTTATTTTTATACATATTCTTATTTTTATTTTTATTCTTATTTTTATACTTATTCTTATTTTTATACTTATTTTTATATTTATTCTTATTTTAATTCTTATTTTTATACTTATTTTTTTTTATACTTATTTTTATTTTTATACTTATTTTTATACTTTTTCTTATTTTTATACTTATTTTTTTCTTTATTTTTATACATATTCTTATTTTTATTTTTATTCTTATTTTTATACTTATTCTTATTTTTATACTTATTTTTATATTTATTCTTATTTTAATTCTTATTTTTATACTTATTTTTTTTTATACTTATTTTTATTTTTATACTTATTTTTATACTTATTCTTATTTTTATACTTATTTTTATATTTATTCTTATTTTAATTCTTATTTTTATACTTATTTTTTTTTATACTTATTTTTATTTTTATACTTTTTTTTATACTTACTCATATTTTTATACTTATTTTTATACTTATTCTTATTTTAATTCTTATTTTTATACTTAATTTTATTTTTATACTTATTTTTATACTTATTTTTATACTTATTCTTATTTTTATACTTATTTTTATACTTATTTTTATTCTTATTTTTATACTTATTCTTATTTTTATACTTATTTTTATACGTATTTTTTTTATACTTATTTTTTTTTTTATACTTATTTTTATACTTAATTTTATACTTATTCTTATTTTTATACTTATTTTTATACTTATTTTTTTATACTTATTTTTATTTTTATACTTATTTTTATACTTATTTTTATACTTATTCTTATTTTTATACTTATTTTTATACTTAATCTTATTTTTATACTTATTTTTATACTTATTCTTATTTTTTTACAATTTTTTTTACTTATTCTTATTTTTATACTTATTTTTATACATATTCTTATTTTTATTTTTATACTTATGTTTACACTTATTATTATTTTTATTTTTATACCTATTTTTATACTTTTTCTTATTTTTATACTTATTTTTTTCTTTATTTTTATACATATTGTTATTTTTATTTTTATTCTTATTTTTATACTTATTCTTATTTTTATAATTATTTTTATACTTATTCTTATTTTTATACTTATTTTTATACTTAATTTTATACTTATTATTATTTTTATACTTATTTTTATACTTATTTTTTTTATACTTATTTTTATTTTTATACTTATTTTTATACTTATTTTTATACTTATTCTTATTTTTATACTTATTTTTATACTTAATCTTATTTTTATATTTATTTTTATACTTATTCTTATTTTTTTACAATTTTTTTTACTTATTCTTATTTTTATACTTATTTTTATACATATTCTTATTTTTATTTTTATTCTTATTTTTATACTTATTCTTATTTTTATACTTATTTTTATATTTATTCTTATTTTAATTCTTATTTTTATACTTATTTTTTTTTATACTTATTTTTATTTTTATACTTATTTTTATACTTTTTCTTATTTTTATACTTATTTTTTTCTTTATTTTTATACATATTCTTATTTTTATTTTTATTCTTATTTTTATACTTATTTTTATACTTCTTATTTTTATACTAATTTTTTATTTTTATACTTATTTTTTTACTTATTCTTATTTTTATACTTATTCTTATTTAAATTCTTATTTTTATACATATTTTTTTTTTTTAACTTATTTTTATATTTATTTTTATATATATATTTTTTTTATTTTTATACTTATTTTTATACTTAATCTTATTTTTATACTTATTTTTATACTTATTCTTATTTTTTTTACAAATTTTTGTACTTATTCTTATTTTTATACTTATTTTCATACATATTCTTATTTTTATTTTTATACTAATTTTTACACTTAATATTATTTTTATTTTTATACCTATTTTTATACTTATTCTTATTTTTATACTTATTTTTATATTTATTTTTTTCTTTATTTTTATACATATTCTTATTTTTATTTTTATACTTATTTTTATACTTATTCTTATACTTATTTTTATACTTATTTTTATATATATATTTTTTTTATTTTTATACTTATTTTTATACTTAATCTTATTTTTATACTTATTCTTATTTTTTTATAATTTTTTTTACTTATTCTTATTTTTATACTTATTTTTATACATATTCTTATTTTTATTTTTATTCTTATTTTTATACTTATTCTTATTTTTATACTTATTTTTATATTTATTCTTATTTTAATTCTTATTTTTATACTTATTTTTTTTTATACTTATTTTTATTTTTATACTTATTTTTATACTTTTTCTTATTTTTATACTTATTTTTTTCTTTATTTTTATACATATTCTTATTTTTATTTTTATTCTTATTTTTATACTTATTCTTATTTTTATACTTATTTTTATATTTATTCTTATTTTAATTCTTATTTTTATACTTATTTTTTTTTATACTTATTTTTATTTTTATACTTATTTTTATACTTATTCTTATTTTTATACTTATTTTTATATTTATTCTTATTTTAATTCTTATTTTTATACTTATTTTTTTTTATACTTATTTTTATTTTTATACTTATTTTTATACTTACTCATATTTTTATACTTATTTTTATACTTATTCTTATTTTAATTCTTATTTTTATACTTAATCTTATTTTTATACTTATTCTTATTTTTATACTTATTTTTATACTTATTTTTATTCTTATTTTTATACTTATTCTTATTTTTATACTTATTTTTATACGTATTTTTTTTATACTTATTTTTATTTTTATACTTATTTTTATACTTAATTTTATACTTATTCTTATTTTTATACTTATTTTTATACTTATTTTTTTATACTTATTTTTATTTTTATACTTATTTTTATACTTATTTTTATACTTATTCTTATTTTTATACTTATTTTTATACTTAATCTTATTTTTATACTTATTTTTATACTTATTCTTATTTTTTTACAATTTTTTTTACTTATTCTTATTTTTATACTTATTTTTATACATATTCTTATTTTTATTTTTATACTTATTTTTACACTTATTATTATTTTTATTTTTATACCTATTTTTATACTTTTTCTTATTTTTATACTTATTTTTTTCTTTATTTTTATACATATTGTTATTTTTATTTTTATTCTTATTTTTATACTTATTCTTATTTTTATAATTATTTTTATACTTATTCTTATTTTTATACTTATTTTTATACTTATTTTTTTATACTTATTTTTATTTTTATACTTATTTTTATACTTAATTTTATACTTATTCTTATTTTTATACTTATTTTTATACTTATTTTTTTTATACTTATTTTTATTTTTATACTTATTTTTATACTTATTTTTATACTTATTCTTATTTTTATACTTATTTTTATACTTAATCTTATTTTTATATTTATTTTTATACTTATTCTTATTTTTTTACAATTTTTTTTACTTATTCTTATTTTTATACTTATTTTTATACATATTCTTATTTTTATTTTTATTCTTATTTTTATACTTATTCTTATTTTTATACTTATTTTTATATTTATTCTTATTTTAATTCTTATTTTTATACTTATTTTTTTTTATACTTATTTTTATTTTTATACTTATTTTTATACTTTTTCTTATTTTTATACTTATTTTTTTCTTTATTTTTATACATATTCTTATTTTTATTTTTATTCTTATTTTTATACTTATTTTTATACTTCTTATTTTTATACTAATTTTTTATTTTTATACTTATTTTTTTACTTATTCTTATTTTTATACTTATTCTTATTTAAATTCTTATTTTTATACATATTTTTTTTTTTTTACTTATTTTTATATTTATTTTTATATATATATTTTTTTTATTTTTATACTTATTTTTATACTTAATCTTATTTTTATACTTATTTTTATACTTATTCTTATTTTTTTTACAAATTTTTGTACTTATTCTTATTTTTATACTTATTTTCATACATATTCTTATTTTTATACTAATTTTTACACTTAATATTATTTTTATTTTTATACCTATTTTTATACTTATTCTTATTTTTATACTTATTTTTATATTTATTTTTTTCTTTATTTTTATACATATTCTTATTTTTATTTTTATACTTATTTTTATACTTATTCTTATACTTATTTTTATACTTATTTTTATATATATATTTTTTTTATTTTTATACTTATTTTTATACTTAATCTTATTTTTATACTTATTCTTATTTTTTTATAATTTTTTTTACTTATTCTTATTTTTATACTTATTTTTATACATATTCTTATTTTTATTTTTATTTTTATACTTATTCTTATTTTTATACTTATTTTTATATTTATTCTTATTTTAATTCTTATTTTTATACTTATTTTTTTTTATACTTATTTTTATTTTTATACTTATTTTTATACTTTTTCTTATTTTTATACTTATTTTTTTCTTTATTTTTATACATATTCTTATTTTTATTTTTATTCTTATTTTTATACTTATTCTTATTTTTATACTTATTTTTATATTTATTCTTATTTTAATTCTTATTTTTATACTTATTTTTTTTTATACTTATTTTTATTTTTATACTTATTTTTATACTTATTCTTATTTTTATACTTATTTTTATATTTATTCTTATTTTAATTCTTATTTTTATACTTATTTTTTTTTATACTTATTTTTATTTTTATACTTTTTTTTATACTTACTCATATTTTTATACTTATTTTTATACTTATTCTTATTTTAATTCTTATTTTTATACTTAATCTTATTTTTATACTTATTTTTATACTTATTTTTATACTTATTCTTATTTTTATACTTATTTTTATACTTATTTTTATTCTTATTTTTATACTTATTCTTATTTTTATACTTATTTTTATACGTATTTTTTTTATACTTATTTTTATTTTTATACTTATTTTTATACTTAATTTTATACTTATTCTTATTTTTATACTTATTTTTATACTTATTTTTTTATACTTATTTTTATTTTTATACTTATTTTTATACTTATTTTTATACTTATTCTTATTTTTATACTTATTTTTATACTTAATCTTATTTTTATCCTTATTTTTATACTTATTCTTATTTTTTTACAATTTTTTTTACTTATTCTTATTTTTATACTTATTTTTATACATATTCTTATTTTTATTTTTATACTTATTTTTACACTTATTATTATTTTTATTTTTATACCTATTTTTATACTTTTTCTTATTTTTATACTTATTTTTTTCTTTATTTTTATACATATTGTTATTTTTATTTTTATTCTTATTTTTATACTTATTCTTATTTTTATAATTATTTTTATACTTATTCTTATTTTTATACTTATTTTTATACTTAATTTTATACTTATTATTATTTTTATACTTATTTTTATACTTATTTTTTTTATACTTA
This sequence comes from Mixophyes australis, assembly GCA_036250195.1. Taxonomy (NCBI): domain Eukaryota; kingdom Metazoa; phylum Chordata; class Amphibia; order Anura; family Limnodynastidae; genus Mixophyes; species Mixophyes australis. The sequence continues at coordinate 7,197 of JAVHZZ010000119.1, forward strand.
TTTTTATTTTTATACTTATTTTTATACTTATTTTTATACTTATTCTTATTTTTATACTTATTTTTATACTTAATCTTATTTTTATATTTATTTTTATACTTATTCTTATTTTTTTACAATTTTTTTTACTTATTCTTATTTTTATACTTATTTTTATACATATTCTTATTTTTATTTTTATTCTTATTTTTATACTTATTCTTATTTTTATACTTATTTTTATATTTATTCTTATTTTAATTCTTATTTTTATACTTATTTTTTTTTATACTTATTTTTATTTTTATACTTATTTTTATACTTTTTCTTATTTTTATACTTATTTTTTTCTTTATTTTTATACATATTCTTATTTTTATTTTTATTCTTATTTTTATACTTATTTTTATACTTCTTATTTTTATACTAATTTTTTATTTTTATACTTATTTTTTTACTTATTCTTATTTTTATACTTATTCTTATTTAAATTCTTATTTTTATACTTATTTTTTTTTATACTTATTTTTATTTTTATACTTATTTTTATACTTACTCATATTTTTATACTTATTTTTATACTTATTCTTATTTTAATTCTTATTTTTATACTTAATCTTATTTTTATACTTATTCTTATTTTTATACTTATTTTTATACTTATTTTTATTCTTATTTTTATACTTATTCTTATTTTTATACTTATTTTTATACGTATTTTTTTTATACTTATTTTTATTTTTATACTTATTTTTATACTTAATTTTATACTTATTCTTATTTTTATACTTATTTTTATACTTATTTTTTTATACTTATTTTTATTTTTATACTTATTTTTATACTTATTTTTATACTTATTCTTATTTTTATACTTATTTTTATACTTATTCTTATTTTTATACAATTTTTTTTACTTATTCTTATTTTTATACTTATTTTTATACATATTCTTATTTTTATTTTTATACTTATTTTTACACTTATTATTATTTTTATTTTTATACCTATTTTTATACTTTTTCTTATTTTTATACTTATTTTTTTCTTTATTTTTATACATATTGTTATTTTTATTTTTATTCTTATTTTTATACTTATTCTTATTTTTATAATTATTTTTATACTTATTCTTATTTTTATACTTATTTTTATACTTATTTTTTTATACTTATTTTTATTTTTATACTTATTTTTATACTTAATTTTATACTTATTCTTATTTTTATACTTATTTTTATACTTATTTTTTTTATACTTATTTTTATTTTTATACTTATTTTTATACTTATTTTTATACTTATTCTTATTTTTATACTTATTTTTATACTTATTCTTATTTTAATTCTTATTTTTATACTTAATCTTATTTTTATACTTATTTTTATACTTATTTTTATACTTATTCTTATTTTTATACTTATTTTTATACTTATTTTTATTCTTATTTTTATACTTATTCTTATTTTTATACTTATTTTTATACGTATTTTTTTTATACTTATTTTTATTTTTATACTTATTTTTATACTTAATTTTATACTTATTCTTATTTTTATACTTATTTTTATACTTATTTTTTTATACTTATTTTTATTTTTATACTTATTTTTATACTTATTTTTATACTTATTCTTATTTTTATACTTATTTTTATACTTAATCTTATTTTTATACTTATTTTTTTTTATACTTATTCTTATTTTTATACTTATTTTTATACTTTTTCTTATTTTTATACTTATTTTTTTCTTTATTTTTATACATATTCTTATTTTTATTTTTATTCTTATTTTTATACTTATTTTTATATTTATTTTTATATATATATTTTTTTTATTTTTATACTTATTTTTATACTTAATCTTATTTTTATACTTATTTTTATACTTATTCTTATTTTTTTTACAAATTTTTGTACTTATTCTTATTTTTATACTTATTTTCATATATATTCTTATTTTTATTTTTATACTAATTTTTACACTTAATATTATTTTTATTTTTATACCTATTTTTATACTTATTCTTATTTTTATACTTATTTTTATATTTATTTTTTTCTTTATTTTTATACATATTCTTATTTTTATTTTTATACTTATTTTTATACTTATTCTTATACTTATTTTTATACTTATTTTTATATATATATTTTTTTTATTTTTATACTTATTTTTATACTTAATCTTATTTTTATACTTATTCTTATTTTTTTACAATTTTTTTTACTTATTCTTATTTTTATACTTATTTTTATACATATTCTTATTTTTATTTTTATTCTTATTTTTATACTTATTCTTATTTTTATACTTATTTTTATATTTATTCTTATTTTAATTCTTATTTTTATACTTATTTTTTTTTATACTTATTTTTATTTTTATACTTATTTTTATACTTTTTCTTATTTTTATACTTATTTTTTTCTTTATTTTTATACATATTCTTATTTTTATTTTTATTCTTATTTTTATACTTATTCTTATTTTTATACTTATTTTTATATTTATTCTTATTTTAATTCTTATTTTTATACTTATTTTTTTTTATACTTATTTTTATTTTTATACTTATTTTTATACTTATTCTTATTTTTATACTTATTTTTATATTTATTCTTATTTTAATTCTTATTTTTATACTTATTTTTTTTTATACTTATTTTTATTTTTATACTTTTTTTTATACTTACTCATATTTTTATACTTATTTTTATACTTATTCTTATTTTAATTCTTATTTTTATACTTAATTTTATTTTTATACTTATTTTTATACTTATTTTTATACTTATTCTTATTTTTATACTTATTTTTATACTTATTTTTATTCTTATTTTTATACTTATTCTTATTTTTATACTTATTTTTATACGTATTTTTTTTATACTTATTTTTTTTTTTATACTTATTTTTATACTTAATTTTATACTTATTCTTATTTTTATACTTATTTTTATACTTATTTTTTTATACTTATTTTTATTTTTATACTTATTTTTATACTTATTTTTATACTTATTCTTATTTTTATACTTATTTTTATACTTAATCTTATTTTTATACTTATTTTTATACTTATTCTTATTTTTTTACAATTTTTTTTACTTATTCTTATTTTTATACTTATTTTTATACATATTCTTATTTTTATTTTTATACTTATGTTTACACTTATTATTATTTTTATTTTTATACCTATTTTTATACTTTTTCTTATTTTTATACTTATTTTTTTCTTTATTTTTATACATATTGTTATTTTTATTTTTATTCTTATTTTTATACTTATTCTTATTTTTATAATTATTTTTATACTTATTCTTATTTTTATACTTATTTTTATACTTAATTTTATACTTATTATTATTTTTATACTTATTTTTATACTTATTTTTTTTATACTTATTTTTATTTTTATACTTATTTTTATACTTATTTTTATACTTATTCTTATTTTTATACTTATTTTTATACTTAATCTTATTTTTATATTTATTTTTATACTTATTCTTATTTTTTTACAATTTTTTTTACTTATTCTTATTTTTATACTTATTTTTATACATATTCTTATTTTTATTTTTATTCTTATTTTTATACTTATTCTTATTTTTATACTTATTTTTATATTTATTCTTATTTTAATTCTTATTTTTATACTTATTTTTTTTTATACTTATTTTTATTTTTATACTTATTTTTATACTTTTTCTTATTTTTATACTTATTTTTTTCTTTATTTTTATACATATTCTTATTTTTATTTTTATTCTTATTTTTATACTTATTTTTATACTTCTTATTTTTATACTAATTTTTTATTTTTATACTTATTTTTTTACTTATTCTTATTTTTATACTTATTCTTATTTAAATTCTTATTTTTATACATATTTTTTTTTTTTTACTTATTTTTATATTTATTTTTATATATATATTTTTTTTATTTTTATACTTATTTTTATACTTAATCTTATTTTTATACTTATTTTTATACTTATTCTTATTTTTTTTACAAATTTTTGTACTTATTCTTATTTTTATACTTATTTTCATACATATTCTTATTTTTATTTTTATACTAATTTTTACACTTAATATTATTTTTATTTTTATACCTATTTTTATACTTATTCTTATTTTTATACTTATTTTTATATTTATTTTTTTCTTTATTTTTATACATATTCTTATTTTTATTTTTATACTTATTTTTATACTTATTCTTATACTTATTTTTATACTTATTTTTATATATATATTTTTTTTATTTTTATACTTATTTTTATACTTAATCTTATTTTTATACTTATTCTTATTTTTTTATAATTTTTTTTACTTATTCTTATTTTTATACTTATTTTTATACATATTCTTATTTTTATTTTTATTCTTATTTTTATACTTATTCTTATTTTTATACTTATTTTTATATTTATTCTTATTTTAATTCTTATTTTTATACTTATTTTTTTTTATACTTATTTTTATTTTTATACTTATTTTTATACTTTTTCTTATTTTTATACTTATTTTTTTCTTTATTTTTATACATATTCTTATTTTTATTTTTATTCTTATTTTTATACTTATTCTTATTTTTATACTTATTTTTATATTTATTCTTATTTTAATTCTTATTTTTATACTTATTTTTTTTTATACTTATTTTTATTTTTATACTTATTTTTATACTTATTCTTATTTTTATACTTATTTTTATATTTATTCTTATTTTAATTCTTATTTTTATACTTATTTTTTTTTATACTTATTTTTATTTTTATACTTATTTTTATACTTACTCATATTTTTATACTTATTTTTATACTTATTCTTATTTTAATTCTTATTTTTATACTTAATCTTATTTTTATACTTATTCTTATTTTTATACTTATTTTTATACTTATTTTTATTCTTATTTTTATACTTATTCTTATTTTTATACTTATTTTTATACGTATTTTTTTTATACTTATTTTTATTTTTATACTTATTTTTATACTTAATTTTATACTTATTCTTATTTTTATACTTATTTTTATACTTATTTTTTTATACTTATTTTTATTTTTATACTTATTTTTATACTTATTTTTATACTTATTCTTATTTTTATACTTATTTTTATACTTAATCTTATTTTTATACTTATTTTTATACTTATTCTTATTTTTTTACAATTTTTTTTACTTATTCTTATTTTTATACTTATTTTTATACATATTCTTATTTTTATTTTTATACTTATTTTTACACTTATTATTATTTTTATTTTTATACCTATTTTTATACTTTTTCTTATTTTTATACTTATTTTTTTCTTTATTTTTATACATATTGTTATTTTTATTTTTATTCTTATTTTTATACTTATTCTTATTTTTATAATTATTTTTATACTTATTCTTATTTTTATACTTATTTTTATACTTATTTTTTTATACTTATTTTTATTTTTATACTTATTTTTATACTTAATTTTATACTTATTCTTATTTTTATACTTATTTTTATACTTATTTTTTTTATACTTATTTTTATTTTTATACTTATTTTTATACTTATTTTTATACTTATTCTTATTTTTATACTTATTTTTATACTTAATCTTATTTTTATATTTATTTTTATACTTATTCTTATTTTTTTATAATTTTTTTTACTTATTCTTATTTTTATACTTATTTTTATACATATTCTTATTTTTATTTTTATTCTTATTTTTATACTTATTCTTATTTTTATACTTATTTTTATATTTATTCTTATTTTAATTCTTATTTTTATACTTATTTTTTTTTATACTTATTTTTATTTTTATACTTATTTTTATACTTTTTCTTATTTTTATACTTATTTTTTTCTTTATTTTTATACATATTCTTATTTTTATTTTTATTCTTATTTTTATACTTATTTTTATACTTCTTATTTTTATACTAATTTTTTATTTTTATACTTATTTTTTTACTTATTCTTATTTTTATACTTATTCTTATTTAAATTCTTATTTTTATACATATTTTTTTTTTTTTACTTATTTTTATATTTATTTTTATATATATATTTTTTTTATTTTTATACTTATTTTTATACTTAATCTTATTTTTATACTTATTTTTATACTTATTCTTATTTTTTTTACAAATTTTTGTACTTATTCTTATTTTTATACTTATTTTCATACATATTCTTATTTTTATACTAATTTTTACACTTAATATTATTTTTATTTTTATACCTATTTTTATACTTATTCTTATTTTTATACTTATTTTTATATTTATTTTTTTCTTTATTTTTATACATATTCTTATTTTTATTTTTATACTTATTTTTATACTTATTCTTATACTTATTTTTATACTTATTTTTATATATATATTTTTTTTATTTTCATACTTATTTTTATACTTAATCTTATTTTTATACTTATTCTTATTTTTTTATAATTTTTTTTACTTATTCTTATTTTTATACTTATTTTTATACATATTCTTATTTTTATTTTTATTTTTATTTTTATACTTATTCTTATTTTTATACTTATTTTTATATTTATTCTTATTTTAATTCTTATTTTTATACTTATTTTTTTTTATACTTATTTTTATTTTTATACTTATTTTTATACTTTTTCTTATTTTTATACTTATTTTTTTCTTTATTTTTATACATATTCTTATTTTTATTTTTATTCTTATTTTTATACTTATTCTTATTTTTATACTTATTTTTATATTTATTCTTATTTTAATTCTTATTTTTATACTTATTTTTTTTTATACTTATTTTTATTTTTATACTTATTTTTATACTTATTCTTATTTTTATACTTATTTTTATACTTATTCTTATTTTAATTCTTATTTTTATACTTAATCTTATTTTTATACTTATTTTTATACTTATTTTTATACTTATTCTTATTTTTATACTTATTTTTATACTTATTTTTATTCTTATTTTTATACTTATTCTTATTTTTATACTTATTTTTATACGTATTTTTTTTATACTTATTTTTATTTTTATACTTATTTTTATACTTAATTTTATACTTATTCTTATTTTTATACTTATTTTTATACTTATTTTTTTATACTTATTTTTATTTTTATACTTATTTTTATACTTATTTTTATACTTATTCTTATTTTTATACTTATTTTTATACTTAATCTTATTTTTATACTTATTTTTATACTTATTCTTATTTTTTTACAATTTTTTTTACTTATTCTTATTTTTATACTTATTTTTATACATATTCTTATTTTTATTTTTATACTTATTTTTACACTTATTATTATTTTTATTTTTATACCTATTTTTATACTTTTTCTTATTTTTATACTTATTTTTTTCTTTATTTTTATACATATTGTTATTTTTATTTTTATTCTTATTTTTATACTTATTCTTATTTTTATAATTATTTTTATACTTATTCTTATTTTTATACTTATTTTTATACTTAATTTTATACTTATTATTATTTTTATACTTATTTTTATACTTATTTTTTTTATACTTATTTTTATTTTTATACTTATTTTTATACTTATTTTTATACTTATTCTTATTTTTATACTTATTTTTATACTTAATCTTATTTTTATATTTATTTTTATACTTATTCTTATTTTTTTACAATTTTTTTTACTTATTCTTATTTTTATACTTATTTTTATACATATTCTTATTTTTATTTTTATTCTTATTTTTATACTTATTCTTATTTTTATACTTATTTTTATATTTATTCTTATTTTAATTCTTATTTTTATACTTATTTTTTTTTATACTTATTTTTATTTTTATACTTATTTTTATACTTTTTCTTATTTTTATACTTATTTTTTTCTTTATTTTTATACATATTCTTATTTTTATTTTTATTCTTATTTTTATACTTATTTTTATACTTCTTATTTTTATACTAATTTTTTATTTTTATACTTATTTTTTTACTTATTCTTATTTTTATACTTATTCTTATTTAAATTCTTATTTTTATACTTATTTTTTTTTATACTTATTTTTATTTTTATACTTATTTTTATACTTACTCATATTTTTATACTTATTTTTATACTTATTCTTATTTTAATTCTTATTTTTATACTTAATCTTATTTTTATACTTATTCTTATTTTTATACTTATTTTTATACTTATTTTTATTCTTATTTTTATACTTATTCTTATTTTTATACTTATTTTTATACGTATTTTTTTTATACTTATTTTTATTTTTATACTTATTTTTATACTTAATTTTATAATTATTCTTATTTTTATACTTATTTTTATACTTATTTTTTTATACTTATTTTTATTTTTATACTTATTTTTATACTTAATTTTATAATTATTCTTATTTTTATACTTATTTTTATACTTATTTTTTTATACTTATTTTTATTTTTATACTTATTTTTATACTTATTTTTATACTTATTCTTATTTTTATACTTATTTTTATACTTATTCTTATTTTTATACAATTTTTTTTACTTATTCTTATTTTTATACTTATTTTTATACATATTCTTATTTTTATTTTTATACTTATTTTTACACTTATTATTATTTTTATTTTTATACCTATTTTTATACTTTTTCTTATTTTTATACTTATTTTTTTCTTTATTTTTATACATATTGTTATTTTTATTTTTATTCTTATTTCTATACTTATTCTTATTTTTATAATTATTTTTATACTTATTCTTATTTTTATACTTATTTTTATACTTATTTTTTTATACTTATTTTTATTTTTATACTTATTTTTATACTTAATTTTATACTTATTCTTATTTTTATACTTATTTTTATACTTATTTTTTTTATACTTATTTTTATTTTTATACTTATTTTTATACTTATTTTTATACTTATTCTTATTTTTATACTTATTTTTATACTTAATCTTATTTTTATATTTATTTTTATACTTATTCTTATTTTTTTACAATTTTTTTTACTTATTCTTATTTTTATACTTATTTTTATACATATTCTTATTTTTATTTTTATTCTTATTTTTATACTTATTCTTATTTTTATACTTATTTTTATATTTATTCTTATTTTAATTCTTATTTTTATACTTATTTTTATACTTATTCTTATTTTTATACTTATTTTTTTTTATACTTATTTTTATTTTTATACTTATTTTTATACTTATTCTTATTTTTATACTTATTTTTATACTTATTCTTATTTTAATTCTTATTTTTATATGTAATCTTATTTTTATACTTATTTTTATACTTATTCTTATTTTTTTACTTATTTTTATACTTATTTTTATTTTTATACTTATTTTTATACTTAATTTTATACTTATTCTTATTTTTATACTTATTTTTATACTTATTTTTTTATACTTATTTTTATTTTTATACTTATTTTTATACTTATTTTTATACTTACTCATATTTTTATACTTATTTTTATACTTATTCTTATTTTAATTCTTATTTTTATACTTAATCTTATTTTTATACTTATTTTTATACTTATTTTTATACTTATTCTTATTTTTATACTTATTTTTATACTTATTTTTATTCTTATTTTTATACTTATTCTTATTTTTATACTTATTTTTATACTTAATCTTATTTTTATATTTATTTTTATACTTATTCTTATTTTTTTACAATTTTTTTTACTTATTCTTATTTTTATACTTATTTTTATACATATTCTTATTTTTATTTTTATTCTTATTTTTATACTTATTTTTATATTTATTCTTATTTTAATTCTTATTTTTATACTTATTTTTTTTTATACTTATTTTTATTTTTATACTTATTTTTATACTTTTTCTTATTTTTATACTTATTTTTTTCTTTATTTTTATACATATTCTTATTTTTATTTTTATTCTTATTTTTATACTTATTTTTATATTTCTTATTTTTATACTAATTTTTTATTTTTATACTTATTTTTTTACTTATTCTTATTTTTATACTTATTCTTATTTAAATTCTTATTTTTATACATATTTTTTTTTTTTACTTATTTTTATATTTATTTTTATATATATATTTTTTTTATTTTTATACTTATTTTTATACTTAATCTTATTTTTATACTTATTTTTATACTTATTCTTATTTTTTTTACAAATTTTTGTACTTATTCTTATTTTTATACTTATTTTCATACATATTCTTATTTTTATTTTTATACTAATTTTTACACTTAATATTATTTTTATTTTTATACCTATTTTTATACTTATTCTTATTTTTATACTTATTTTTATATTTATTTTTTTCTTTATTTTTATACATATTCTTATTTTTATTTTTATACTTATTTTTATACTTATTCTTATACTTATTTTTATACTTATTTTTTATATATATATTTTTTTTATTTTTATACTTATTTTTATACTTAATCTTATTTTTATACTTATTCTTATTTTTTTATAATTTTTTTTACTTATTCTTATTTTATACTTATTTTTATACATATTCTTATTTTTATTTTTATTCTTATTTTTATACTTATTCTTATTTTTATACTTATTTTTATATTTATTCTTATTTTAATTCTTATTTTTATACTTATTTTTTTTTATACTTATTTTTATTTTTATACTTATTTTTATACTTTTTCTTATTTTTATACTTATTTTTTTCTTTATTTTTATACATATTCTTATTTTTATTTTTATTCTTATTTTTATACTTATTCTTATTTTTATACTTATTTTTATATTTATTCTTATTTTAATTCTTATTTTTATACTTATTTTTTTTTATACTTATTTTTATTTTTATACTTATTTTTATACTTATTCTTATTTTTATACTTATTTTTATATTTATTCTTATTTTAATTCTTATTTTTATACTTATTTTTTTTTATACTTATTTTTATTTTTATACTTATTTTTATACTTACTCATATTTTTATACTTATTTTTATACTTATTCTTATTTTAATTCTTATTTTTATACTTAATCTTATTTTTATACTTATTCTTATTTTTATACCTATTTTTATACTTATTTTTATTCTTATTTTTATACTTATTCTTATTTTTATACTTATTTTTATACGTATTTTTTTTATACTTATTTTTATTTTTATACTTATTTTTATACTTAATTTTATACTTATTCTTATTTTTATACTTATTTTTATACTTATTTTTTTATACTTATTTTTATTTTTATACTTATTTTTATACTTATTTTTATACTTATTCTTATTTTTATACTTATTTTTATACTTAATCTTATTTTTATACTTATTTTTATACTTATTCTTATTTTTATACAATTTTTTTTACTTATTCTTATTTTTATACTTATTTTTATACATATTCTTATTTTTATTTTTATACTTATTTTTACACTTATTATTATTTTTATTTTTATACCTATTTTTATACTTTTTCTTATTTTTATACTTATTTTTTTCTTTATTTTTATACATATTGTTATTTTTATTTTTATTCTTATTTTTATACTTATTCTTATTTTTATAATTATTTTTATACTTATTCTTATTTTTATACTTATTTTTATACTTATTTTTTTATACTTATTTTTATTTTTATACTTATTTTTATACTTATTTTTATACTTATTCTTATTTTTATACTTATTTTTATACTTAATCTTATTTTTATATTTATTTTTATACTTATTCTTATTTTTTTACAATTTTTTTTACTTATTCTTATTTTTATACTTATTTTTATACATATTCTTATTTTTATTTTTATTCTTATTTTTATACTTATTCTTATTTTTATACTTATTTTTATATTTATTCTTATTTTAATTCTTATTTTTATACTTATTTTTTTTTATACTTATTTTTATTTTTATACTTATTTTTATACTTATTCTTATTTTTATACTTATTTTTATACATATTCTTATTTTTATTTTAATTCTTATTTTTATACTTAATCTTATTTTTATACTTATTTTTATACTTATTCTTATTTTTATACTTATTTTTATACTTATTTTTATTCTTATTTTTATACTTATTCTTATTTTTATACTTATTTTTATACGTATTTTTTTTATACTTATTTTTATTTTTATACTTATTTTTATACTTAATTTTATACTTATTCTTATTTTTATACTTATTTTTATACTTATTTTTTTATACTTATTTTTATTTTTATACTTATTTTTATACTTATTTTTTTATACTTATTTTGATTTTTATACTTATTTTTATACTTATTTTTATACTTATTCTTATTTTTATACTTATTTTTATACTTAATCTTATTTTTATACTTATTTTTTTTTATACTTATTCTTATTTTTATACTTATTTTTATACTTTTTCTTATTTTTATACTTATTTTTTTCTTTATTTTTATACATATTCTTATTTTTATTTTTATTCTTATTTTTATACTTATTTTTATACTTCTTATTTTTATACTAATTTTTTATTTTTATACTTATTTTTTTACTTATTCTTATTTTTATACTTATTCTTATTTAAATTCTTATTTTTATACATATTTTTTTTTTTTTACTTATTTTTATATTTATTTTTATATATATATTTTTTTTATTTTTATACTTATTTTTATACTTTATCTTATTTTTATACTTATTTTTATACTTATTCTTATTTTTTTTACAAATTTTTGTACTTATTCTTATTTTTATACTTATTTTCATACATATTCTTATTTTTATTTTTATACTAATTTTTACACTTAATATTATTTTTATTTTTATACCTATTTTTATACTTATTCTTATTTTTATACTTATTTTTATATTTATTTTTTTCTTTATTTTTATACATATTCTTATTTTTATTTTTATACTTATTTTTATACTTATTCTTATACTTATTTTTATACTTATTTTTATATATATATTTTTTTTATTTTTATACTTATTTTTATACTTAATCTTATTTTTATACTTATTCTTATTTTTTTACAATTTTTTTTACTTATTCTTATTTTTATACTTATTTTTATACATATTCTTATTTTTATTTTTATTCTTATTTTTATACTTATTCTTATTTTTATACTTATTTTTATATTTATTCTTATTTTAATTCTTATTTTTATACTTATTTTTTTTTATACTTATTTTTATTTTTATACTTATTTTTATACTTTTTCTTATTTTTATACTTATTTTTTTCTTTATTTTTATACATATTCTTATTTTTATTTTTATTCTTATTTTTATACTTATTCTTATTTTTATACTTATTTTTATATTTATTCTTATTTTAATTCTTATTTTTTTCTTATTTTTTTTTATACTTATTTTTATTTTTATACTTATTTTTATACTTATTCTTATTTTTATACTTATTTTTATATTTATTCTTATTTTAATTCTTATTTTTATACTTATTTTTTTTTATACTTATTTTTATTTTTATACTTATTTTTATACTTACTCATATTTTTATACTTATTTTTATACTTATTCTTATTTTAATTCTTATTTTTATACTTAATCTTATTTTTATACTTATTTTTATACTTATTTTTATACTTATTCTTATTTTTATACTTATTTTTATACGTATTTTTTTTATACTTATTTTTATTTTTATACTTATTTTTATACTTAATTTTATACTTATTCTTATTTTTATACTTATTTTTATACTTATTTTTTTATACTTATTTTTATTTTTATACTTATTTTTATACTTATTTTTATACTTATTCTTATTTTTATACTTATTTTTATACTTAATCTTATTTTTATACTTATTTTTATACTTATTCTTATTTTTTTACAATTTTTTTTACTTATTCTTATTTTTATACTTATTTTTATACATATTCTTATTTTTATTTTTATACTTATTTTTACACTTATTATTATTTTTATTTTTATACCTATTTTTATACTTTTTCTTATTTTTATACTTATTTTTTTCTTTATTTTTATACATATTGTTATTTTTATTTTTATTCTTATTTTTATACTTATTCTTATTTTTATAATTATTTTTATACTTATTCTTATTTTTATACTTATTTTTATACTTTTTTTTTTATACTTATTTTTATTTTTATACTTATTTTTATACTTATTTTATACTTATTTTTTTTATACTTATTTTTATTTTTATACTTATTTTTATACTTATTTTTATACTTATTCTTATTTTTATACTTATTTTTATACTTAATCTTATTTTTATATTTATTTTTATACTTATTCTTATTTTTTTACAATTTTTTTTACTTATTCTTATTTTTATACTTATTTTTATACATATTCTTATTTTTATTTTTATTCTTATTTTTATACTTATTCTTATTTTTATACTTATTTTTATATTTATTCTTATTTTAATTCTTATTTTTATACTTATTTTTTTTTATACTTATTTTTATTTTTATACTTATTTTTATACTTATTCTTATTTTTATACTTATTTTTATATTTATTCTTATTTTAAATCTTATTTTTATACTTATTTTTTTTTATACTTATTTTTATTTTTATACTTATTTTTATACTTATTCTTATTTTTATACTTATTTTTATACTTATTCTTATTTTAATTCTTATTTTTATACGTAATCTTATTTTTATACTTATTTTTATACTTATTCTTATTTTTTTACTTATTTTTATACTTATTTTTATTTTTATACTTATTTTTATACTTAATTTCATACTTATTCTTATTTTTATACTTATTTTTTTATACTTATTTTTATTTTTATACTTATTTTTATACTTATTTTTATACTTACTCATATTTTTATACTTATTTTTATACTTATTCTTATTTTAATTCTTATTTTTATACTTAATCTTATTTTTATACTTATTTTTATACTTATTTTTATACTTATTCTTATTTTTATACTTATTTTTATACTTATTTTTATTCTTATTTTTATACTTATTCTTATTTTTATACTTATTTTTATACGTATTTTTTTTATACTTATTTTTATTTTTATACTTATTTTTATACTTAATTTTATACTTATTCTTATTTTTATACTTATTTTTATACTTATTTTTTTATACTTATTTTTATTTTTATACTTATTTTTATACTTATTTTTATACTTATTCTTATTTTTATACTTATTTTTATACTTAATCTTATTTTTATACTTATTTTTATACTTATTCTTATTTTTTTACAATTTTTTTTACTTATTCTTATTTTTATACTTATTTTTATACATATTCTTATTTTTATTTTTATACTTATTTTTACACTTATTATTATTTTTATTTTTATACCTATTTTTATACTTTTTCTTATTTTTATACTTATTTTTTTCTTTATTTTTATACATATTGTTATTTTTATTTTTATTCTTATTTTTATACTTATTCTTATTTTTATAATTATTTTTATACTTATTCTTATTTTTATACTTATTTTTATACTTATTTTTTTATACTTATTTTTATTTTTATACTTATTTTTATACTTAATTTTATACTTATTCTTATTTTTATACTTATTTTTATACTTATTTTTTTTATACTTATTTTTATTTTTATACTTATTTTTATACTTATTTTTATACTTATTCTTATTTTTATACTTATTTTTATACTTAATCTTATTTTTATATTTATTTTTATACTTATTCTTATTTTTTTACAATTTTTTTTACTTATTCTTATTTTTATACTTATTTTTATACATATTCTTATTTTTATTTTTATTCTTATTTTTATACTTATTCTTATTTTTATACTTATTTTTATATTTATTCTTATTTTAATTCTTATTTTTATACTTATTTTTTTTTATACTTATTTTTATTTTTATACTTATTTTTATACTTATTCTTATTTTTATACTTATTTTTATATTTATTCTTATTTTAAATCTTATTTTTATACTTATTTTTATACTTATTCTTATTTTTATACTTATTTTTATACTTAATCTTATTTTTATATTTATTTTTATACTTATTCTTATTTTTTTACAATTTTTTTTACTTATTCTTATTTTTATACTTATTTTTATACATATTCTTATTTTTATTTTTATTCTTATTTTTATACTTATTCTTATTTTTATACTTATTTTTATATTTATTCTTATTTTAATTCTTATTTTTATACTTATTTTTTTTTATACTTATTTTTATTTTTATACTTATTTTTATACTTATTCTTATTTTTATACTTATTTTTATATTTATTCTTATTTTAAATCTTATTTTTATACTTATTTTTTTTTATACTTATTTTTATTTTTATACTTATTTTTATACGTAATCTTATTTTTATACTTATTTTTATACTTATTCTTATTTTTTTACTTATTTTTATACTTATTTTTATTTTTATACTTATTTTTATACTTAATTTTATACTTATTCTTATTTTTATACTTATTTTTATACTTATTTTTTTATACTTATTTTTATTTTTATACTTATTTTTATACTTATTCTTATTTTTATACTTATTTTTATACTTAATCTTATTTTTATACTTATTTTTATACTTATTCTTATTTTTTTACAATTTTTTTTACTTATTCTTATTTTTATACTTATTTTTATACATATTCTTATTTTTATTTTTATACTTATTTTTACACTTATTATTATTTTTATTTTTATACCTATTTTTATACTTTTTCTTATTTTTATACTTATTTTTTTCTTTATTTTTATACATATTGTTATTTTTATTTTTATTCTTATTTTTATACTTATTCTTATTTTTATAATTATTTTTATACTTATTCTTATTTTTATACTTATTTTTATACTTATTTTTTTATACTTATTTTTATTTTTATACTTATTTTTATACTTAATTTTATACTTATTCTTATTTTTATACTTATTTTTATACTTATTTTTTTTATACTTATTTTTATTTTTATACTTATTTTTATACTTATTTTTATACTTATTCTTATTTTTATACTTATTTTTATACTTAATCTTATTTTTATATTTATTTTTATACTTATTCTTATTTTTTTACAATTTTTTTTACTTATTCTTATTTTTATACTTATTTTTATACATATTCTTATTTTTATTTTTATTCTTATTTTTATACTTATTCTTATTTTTATACTTATTTTTATATTTATTCTTATTTTAATTCTTATTTTTATACTTATTTTTTTTTATACTTATTTTTATTTTTATACTTATTTTTATACTTATTCTTATTTTTATACTTATTTTTATATTTATTCTTATTTTAAATCTTATTTTTATACTTATTTTTATACTTATTCTTATTTTTATACTTATTTTTATACTTAATCTTATTTTTATATTTATTTTTATACTTATTCTTATTTTTTTACAATTTTTTTTACTTATTCTTATTTTTATACTTATTTTTATACATATTCTTATTTTTATTTTTATTCTTATTTTTATACTTATTCTTATTTTTATACTTATTTTTATATTTATTCTTATTTTAATTCTTATTTTTATACTTATTTTTTTTTATACTTATTTTTATTTTTATACTTATTTTTATACTTATTCTTATTTTTATACTTATTTTTATATTTATTCTTATTTTAAATCTTATTTTTATACTTATTTTTTTTTATACTTATTTTTATTTTTATACTTATTTTTATACGTAATCTTATTTTTATACTTATTTTTATACTTATTCTTATTTTTTTACTTATTTTTATACTTATTTTTATTTTTATACTTATTTTTATACTTAATTTTATACTTATTCTTATTTTTATACTTATTTTTATACTTATTTTTTTATACTTATTTTTATTTTTATACTTATTTTTATACTTATTCTTATTTTTATACTTATTTTTATACTTAATCTTATTTTTATACTTATTTTTATACTTATTCTTATTTTTTTACATTTTTTTTTACTTATTCTTATTTTTATACTTATTTTTATACATATTCTTATTATTATTTTTATACTTATTTTTACACTTATTATTATTTTTATTTTTATACCTATTTTTATACTTTTTCTTATTTTTATACTTATTTTTTTCTTTATTTTTATATATATTGTTATTTTTATTTTTATTCTTATTTTTATACTTATTCTTATTTTTATAATTATTTTTATACTTATTCTTATTTTTATACTTATTTTTATACTTATTTTTTTATACTTATTTTTATTTTTATACTTATTTTTATACTTAATTTTATACTTATTCTTATTTTTATACTTATTTTTATACTTATTTTTTTTATACTTATTTTTATTTTTATACTTATTTTTATACTTATTTTTATACTTATTCTTATTTTTATACTTATTTTTATACTTAATCTTATTTTTATACTTATTTTTATACATATTCTTATTTTTATTTTTATTCTTATTTTTATACTTATTCTTATTTTTATACTTATTTTTATATTTATTCTTATTTTAATTCTTATTTTTATACTTATTTTTTTTTATACTTATTTTTATTTTTATACTTATTTTTATACTTATTCTTATTTTTATACTTATTTTTATATTTATTCTTATTTTAAATCTTATTTTTATACTTATTTTTTTTTATACTTATTTTTATTTTTATACTTATTTTTATACTTATTCTTATTTTTATACTTATTTTTATACTTATTCTTATTTTAATTCTTATTTTTATACGTAATCTTATTTTTATACTTATTTTTATACTTATTCTTATTTTTTTACTTATTTTTATACTTATTTTTATTTTTATACTTATTTTTATACTTAATTTTATACTTATTCTTATTTTTATACTTATTTTTATACTTATTTTTTTATACTTATTTTTATTTTTATACTTATTTTTATACTTATTTTTATACTTATTCTTATTTTTATACTTATTTTTATACTTAATCTTATTTTTATACTTATTTTTATACTTATTCTTATTTTTTTACATTTTTTTTTACTTATTCTTATTTTTATACTTATTTTTATACTTAATCTTATTTTTATACTTATTTTTATACTTATTCTTATTTTTTTACATTTTTTTTTACTTATTCTTATTTTTATACTTATTTTTATACATATTCTTATTTTTATTTTTATACTTATTTTTACACTTATTATTATTTTTATTTTTATACCTATTTTTATACTTTTTCTTATTTTTATACTTATTTTTTTCTTTATTTTTATATATATTGTTATTTTTATTTTTATTCTTATTTTTATACTTATTCTTATTTTTATAATTATTTTTATACTTATTCTTATTTTTATACTTATTTTTATACTTATTTTTTTATACTTATTTTTATTTTTATACTTATTTTTATACTTAATTTTATACTTATTCTTATTTTTATACTTATTTTTATACTTAATCTTATTTTTATATTTATTTTTATACTTATTCTTATTTTTTTTACAATTTTTTTTACTTATTCTTATTTTTATACTTATTTTTATACATATTCTTATTTTTATTTTTATAGTTATTTTTATACTTATTTTTATACTTATTCTTATTTTTATTTTTATAGTTATTTTTATACTTATTTTTATACTTATTCTTATTTTTATACTTATTTTTATACTTAATCTTATTTTTATACTTATTTTTATACTTATTCTTATTTTTTTACAATTTTTTTTACTTATTCTTATTTTTATACTTATTTTTATACATATTCTTATTTTTATTTTTATACTTATTTTTATACTTATTTTTATACTTATTCTTATTTTTATACTTATTTTTATACTTAATCTTATTTTTATACTTATTTTTATACTTATTCTTATTTTTTTACAATTTTTTTTACTTATTCTTATTTTTATACTTATTTTTATACATATTCTTATTTTTATTTTTATACTTATTTTTACACTTATTATTATTTTTAATTTTATACCTATTTTTATACTTTTTCTTATTTTTATACTTATTTTTTTCTTTATTTTTATACATATTCTTATTTTTATTTTTATTCTTATTTTTATACTTATTCTTATTTTTATACTTATTTTTATATTTATTCTTATTTTAATTCTTATTTTTATACTTTTTTTTTTTATACTTATTTTTATTTTTATACTTATTTTTATACTTATTCTTATTTTTATACTTATTTTTATACTTATTCTTATTTAAATTCTTACTTTTATACTTAATCTTATTTTTATACTTATTTTTATACTTATTCTTATTTTTTTACTTATTTTTATACTTATTTTTATTCTTATTTTTATACTTATTTTTATACTTATTCTTATTTTTTTACTAATTTTTTTACTTATTCTTATTTTTATACTTATTTTTATACTTCTTATTTTTATACTAATTTTTTATTTTTATACTTATTTTTTTACTTATTCTTATTTTTATACTTATTCTTATTTAAATTCTTATTTTTATACATATTTTTTTTTTTTACTTATTTTTATATTTATTTTTATATATATATTTTTTTTATTTTTATACTTATTTTTATACTTAATCTTATTTTTATACTTATTTTTATACTTATTCTTATTTTTTTTACAAATTTTTGTACTTATTCTTATTTTTATACTTATTTTCATACATATTCTTATTTTTATTTTTATACTAATTTTTACACTTATTATTATTTTTATTTTTATACCTATTTTTATACTTATTCTTATTTTTATACTTATTTTTATATTTATTTTTATATTTATTTTTATACATATTCTTATTTTTATTTTTATACTTATTTTTATACTTATTCTTATACTTATTTTTATACTTATTTTTATATATATATTTTTTTTATTTTTATACTTATTTTTATACTTAATCTTATTTTTATACTTATTTTTATTTTTTTACAATTTTTTTTACTTATTCTTATTTTTATACTTATTTTTATACATATTCTTATTTTTATTTTTATTCTTATTTTTATACTTATTCTTATTTTTATATTTATTTTTATATTTATTCTTATTTTAATTCTTATTTTTATACTTATTTTTTTTTATACTTATTTTTATTTTTATACTTATTTTTATACTTTTTCTTATTTTTATACTTATTTTTTTCTTTATTTTTATACATATTCTTATTTTTATTTTTATTCTTATTTTTATACTTATTTTTATACTTCTTATTTTTATACTAATTTTTTATTTTTATACTTATTTTTTTACTTATTCTTATTTTTATACTTATTCTTATTTAAATTCTTATTTTTATACATATTTTTTTTTTTTTACTTATTTTTATATTTATTTTTATATATATATTTTTTTTATTTTTATACTTATTTTTATACTTAATCTTATTTTTATACTTATTTTTATACTAATTCTTATTTTTTTTACAAATTTTTGTACTTATTCTTATTTTTATACTTATTTTCATACATATTCTTATTTTTATTTTTATACTAATTTTTACACTTAATATTATTTTTATTTTTATACCTATTTTTATACTTATTCTTATTTTTATACTTATTTTTATATTTATTTTTTTCTTTATTTTTATACATATTCTTATTTTTATTTTTATACTTATTTTTATACTTATTCTTATACTTATTTTTATACTTATTTTTATATATATATTTTTTTTATTTTTATACTTATTTTTATACTTAATCTTATTTTTATACTTATTCTTATTTTTTTACAATTTTTTTTACTTATTCTTATTTTTATACTTATTTTTATACATATTCTTATTTTTATTTTTATTCTTATTTTTATACTTATTCTTATTTTTATACTTATTTTTATATTTATTCTTATTTTAATTCTTATTTTTATACTTATTTTTTTTATACTTATTTTTATTTTTATACTTATTTTTATACTTTTTCTTATTTTTATACTTATTTTTTTCTTTATTTTTATACATATTCTTATTTTTATTTTTATTCTTATTTTTATACTTATTCTTATTTTTATACTTATTTTTATATTTATTCTTATTTTAATTCTTATTTTTATACTTATTTTTTTTATACTTATTTTTATTTTTATACTTATTTTTATACTTAATTTTATACTTATTCTTATTTTTATACTTATTTTTATACTTATTCTTATTTTTATACTTATTTTTATACTTAATCTTATTTTTATATTTATTTTTATACTTATTCTTATTTTTTTTACAATTTTTTTTACTTATTCTTATTTTTATACTTATTTTTATACATATTCTTATTTTTATTTTTATACTTATTTTTATACTTATTTTTATACTTATTCTTATTTTTATACTTATTTTTATACTTAATCTTATTTTTATACTTATTTTTATACTTATTCTTATTTTTTTACAATTTTTTTTACTTATTCTTATTTTTATACTTATTTTTATACATATTCTTATTTTTATTTTTATTCTTATTTTTATACTTATTCTTATTTTTATACTTATTTTTATATTTATTCTTATTTTAATTCTTATTTTTATACTTATTTTTTTTTATACTTATTTTTATTTTTATACTTATTTTTATACTTATTCTTATTTTTATACTTATTTTTATATTTATTCTTATTTTAAATCTTATTTTTATACTTATTTTTTTTTATACTTATTTTTATTTTTTTACTTATTTTTATACTTATTTTTATTTTTATACTTATTTTTATACTTAATTTTATACTTATTCTTATTTTTATACTTATTTTTATACTTATTTTTTTATACTTATTTTTATTTTTATACTTATTTTTATACTTATTTTTATACTTACTCATATTTTTATACTTATTTTTATACTTATTCTTATTT
Source organism: Mixophyes australis (assembly GCA_036250195.1). NCBI lineage: Eukaryota > Metazoa > Chordata > Amphibia > Anura > Limnodynastidae > Mixophyes > Mixophyes australis. The sequence continues at coordinate 29,917 of JAVHZZ010000119.1, forward strand.
TAATTCTTATTTTTATACTTAATCTTATTTTTATACTTATTTTTATACTTATTTTTATACTTATTCTTATTTTTATACTTATTTTTATACTTATTTTTATTCTTATTTTTATACTTATTCTTATTTTTATACTTATTTTTATACGTATTTTTTTTATACTTATTTTTATTTTTATACTTATTTTTATACTTATTCTTATTTTTATACTTATTTTTATATTTATTCTTATTTTAAATCTTATTTTTATACTTATTTTTTTTTATACTTATTTTTATTTTTATACTTATTTTTATACTTATTCTTATTTTTATACTTATTTTTATACTTATTCTTATTTTAATTCTTATTTTTATACGTAATCTTATTTTTATACTTATTTTTATACTTATTCTTATTTTTTTACTTATTTTTATACTTATTTTTATTTTTATACTTATTTTTATACTTAATTTTATACTTATTCTTATTTTTATACTTATTTTTATACTTAATCTTATTTTTATACTTATTTTTATACTTATTCTTATTTTTTTACATTTTTTTTTACTTATTCTTATTTTTATACTTATTTTTATACATATTCTTATTTTTATTTTTATACTTATTTTTACACTTATTATTATTTTTATTTTTATACCTATTTTTATACTTTTTCTTATTTTTATACTTATTTTTTTCTTTATTTTTATATATATTGTTATTTTTATTTTAATTCTTATTTTTATACTTATTCTTATTTTTATAATTATTTTTATACTTATTCTTATTTTTATACTTATTTTTTTATACTTATTTTTATTTTTATACTTATTTTTATACTTAATTTTATACTTATTCTTATTTTTATACTTATTTTTATACTTATTCTTATTTTTATACTTATTTTTATACTTAATCTTATTTTTATATTTATTTTTATACTTATTCTTATTTTTTTTACAATTTTTTTTACTTATTCTTATTTTTATACTTATTTTTATACATATTCTTATTTTTATTTTTATACTTATTTTTATACTTATTTTTATACTTATTCTTATTTTTATACTTATTTTTATACTTAATCTTATTTTTATACTTATTTTTATACTTATTCTTATTTTTTTACAATTTTTTTTACTTATTCTTATTTTTATACTTATTTTTATACATATTCTTATTTTTATTTTTATTCTTATTTTTATACTTATTCTTATTTTTATACTTTTTTTTATGTTTATTCTTATTTTAATTCTTATTTTTATACTTATTTTTTTTTATACTTATTTTTATTTTTATACTTATTTTTATACTTATTCTTATTTTTATACTTATTTTTATATTTATTCTTATTTTAAATCTTATTTTTATACTTATTTTTTTTTATACTTATTTTTATTTTTTTACTTATTTTTATACTTATTTTTATTTTTATACTTATTTTTATACTTAATTTTATACTTATTCTTATTTTTATACTTATTTTTATACTTATTTTTTTATACTTATTTTTATTTTTATACTTATTTTAATACTTATTTTTATACTTACTCATATTTTTATACTTATTTTTATACTTATTCTTATTTTAATTCTTATTTTTATACGTAATCTTATTTTTATACTTATTTTTATACTTATTCTTATTTTTTTACTTATTTTTATACTTATTTTTATTTTTATACTTATTTTTATACTTAATTTTATACTTATTCTTATTTTTATACTTATTTTTATACTTATTTTTTTATACTTATTTTTATTTTTATACTTATTTTTATACTTATTTTTATACTTATTCTTATTTTTATACTTATTTTTATACTTAATCTTATTTTTATACTTATTTTTATACTTATTCTTATTTTTTTACATTTTTTTTACTTATTCTTATTTTTATACTTATTTTTATACATATTCTTATTTTTATTTTTATACTTATTTTTACACTTATTATTATTTTTATTTTTATACCTATTTTTATACTTTTTCTTATTTTTATACTTATTTTTTTCTTTATTTTTATATATATTGTTATTTTTATTTTTATTCTTATTTTTATACTTATTCTTATTTTTATAATTATTTTTATACTTATTCTTATTTTTATACTTATTTTTTTATACTTATTTTTATTTTTATACTTATTTTTATACTTATTTTTATACTTAATCTTATTTTTATATTTATTTTTATACTTATTCTTATTTTTTTTACAATTTTTTTTACTTATTCTTATTTTTATACTTATTTTTATACATATTCTTATTTTTATTTTTATACTTATTTTTATACTTATTTTTATACTTATTCTTATTTTTATACTTATTTTTATACTTAATCTTATTTTTATACTTATTTTTATACTTATTCTTATTTTTTTACAATTTTTTTTACTTATTCTTATTTTTATACTTATTTTTATACATATTCTTATTTTTATTTTTATTCTTATTTTTATACTTATTCTTATTTTTATACTTATTTTTATATTTATTCTTATTTTAATTCTTATTTTTATACTTATTTTTTTTTATACTTATTTTTATTTTTATACTTATTTTTATACTTATTCTTATTTTTATACTTATTTTTATATTTATTCTTATTTTAATTCTTATTTTTATACTTATTTTTTTTTATACTTATTTTTATTTTTATACTTATTTTTATACTTATTCTTATTTTTATACTTATTTTTATATTTATTCTTATTTTAAATCTTATTTTTATACTTATTTTTTTTTATACTTATTTTTATTTTTTTACTTATTTTTATACTTATTTTTATTTTTATACTTATTTTTATACTTATTTTTATACTTATTCTTATTTTTATACTTATTTTTATACTTATTTTTATTCTTATTTTTATACTTATTCTTATTTTTATACTTATTTTTATACGTATTTTTTTATACTTATTTTTATTTTTATACTTATTTTTATACTTAATTTTATACTTATTCTTATTTTTATACTTATTTTTATACTTATTTTTTTATACTTATTTTTATTTTTATACTTATTTTTATACTTATTTTTATACTTATTCTTATTTTTATACTTATTTTTATACGTAATCTTATTTTTATACTTATTTTTATACTTATTCTTATTTTTTTACTTATTTTTATACTTATTTTTATTTTTATACTTATTTTTATACTTAATTTTATACTTATTCTTATTTTTATACTTATTTTTATATTTATTTTTTTATACTTATTTTTATTTTTATACTTATTTTTATACTTATTCTTATTTTTATACTTATTTTTATACTTATTCTTATTTTAATTCTTATTTTTATACGTAATCTTATTTTTATACTTATTTTTATACTTATTCTTATTTTTTTACTTATTTTTATACTTATTTTTATTTTTATACTTATTTTTATACATATTCTTATTTTTATTTTTATACTTATTTTTATACTTATTCTTATTTTTATACTTATTTTTATACTTATTTTTTTATACTTATTTTTATTTTTATACTTATTTTTATACTTAATTTTATACTTATTCTTATTTTTATACTTATTTTTATACTTATTTTTTTTATACTTATTTTTATTTTTATACTTATTTTTATACTTATTTTTATACTTATTCTTATTTTTATACTTATTTTTATACTTAATCTTATTTTTATATTTATTTTTATACTTATTCTTATTTTTTTTACTTATTCTTATTTTTATACTTATTTTTATACATATTCTTATTTTTATTCTTATTTTTATACTTATTCTTATTTTTATACTTATTTTTATATTTATTCTTATTTTAATTCTTATTTTTATACTTATTTTTTTTTATACTTATTTTTATTTTTATACTTATTTTTATACTTATTCTTATTTTTATACTTATTTTTATACTTATTCTTATTTTAATTCTTATTTTTATACGTAATCTTATTTTTATACTTATTTTTATACTTATTCTTATTTTTTTACTTATTTTTACTTATTTTTATTTTTATACTTATTTTTATACATATTCTTATTTTTATTTTTATACTTATTTTTATACTTATTCTTATTTTTATACTTATTTTTATACTTAATCTTATTTTTATACTTATTTTTATACTTATTCTTATTTTTTTACAATTTTTTTTACTTATTCTTATTTTTATACTTATTTTTATACATATTCTTATTTTTATTTTTATACTTATTTTTACACTTATTATTATTTTTATTTTTATACCTATTTTTATACTTTTTCTTATTTTTATACTTATTTTTTTCTTTATTTTTATACATATTCTTATTTTTATTTTTATTCTTATTTTTATACTTATTCTTATTTTTATACTTATTTTTATACTTAATCTTATTTTTATATTTATTTTTATACTTATTCTTATTTTTTTTACAATTTTTTTTACTTATTCTTATTTTTATACTTATTTTTATACATATTCTTATTTTTATTTTTATACTTATTTTTATACTTATTTTTATACTTATTCTTATTTTTATACTTATTTTTATACTTAATCTTATTTTTATACTTATTTTTATACTTATTCTTATTTTTTTACAATTTTTTTTACTTATTCTTATTTTTATACTTATTTTTATACATATTCTTATTTTTATTTTTATTCTTATTTTTATACTTATTCTTATTTTTATACTTATTTTTATATTTATTCTTATTTTAATTCTTATTTTTATACTTATTTTTTTTTATACTTATTTTTATTTTTATACTTATTTTTATACTTATTCTTATTTTTATACTTATTTTTATATTTATTCTTATTTTAAATCTTATTTTTATACTTAATCTTATTTTTATACTTATTTTTATACTTATTTTTATACTTATTCTTATTTTAATTCTTATTTTTATACTTAATCTTATTTTTATACTTATTTTTATACTTATTTTTATACTTATTCTTATTTTTATACTTATTTTTATACTTATTTTTATTCTTATTTTTATACTTATTCTTATTTTTATACTTATTTTTATACGTATTTTTTTATACTTATTTTTATTTTTATACTTATTTTTATACTTAATTTTATACTTATTCTTATTTTTATACTTATTTTTATTCTTATTTTTATACTTATTCTTATTTTTATACTTATTTTTATACATATTCTTATTTTTATTTTTATACTTATTTTTACACTTATTATTATTTTTATTTTTATACCTATTTTTATACTTTTTCTTATTTTTATACTTATTTTTTTCTTTATTTTTATACATATTGTTATTTTTATTTTTATTCTTATTTTTATACTTATTCTTATTTTTATAATTATTTTTATACTTATTCTTATTTTTATACTTATTTTTATACTTATTTTTTTATACTTATTTTTATTTTTATACTTATTTTTATACTTAATTTTATACTTATTCTTATTTTTATACTTATTTTTATACTTATTTTTTTTATACTTATTTTTATTTTTATACTTATTTTTATACTTATTCTTATTTTTATACTTATTTTTATACTTAATCTTATTTTTATATTTATTTTTATACTTATTCTTATTTTTTTACAATTTTTTTTACTTATTCTTATTTTTATACTTATTTTTATACATATTCTTATTTTTATTTTTATACTTATTTTTATACTTATTTTTATACTTATTCTTATTTTTATACTTATTTTTATACTTAATCTTATTTTTATACTTATTTTTATACTTATTCTTATTTTTTTACAATTTTTTTTACTTATTCTTATTTTTATACTTATTTTTATACATATTCTTATTTTTATTTTTATACTTATTTTTACACTTATTATTATTTTTATTTTTATACCTATTTTTATACTTTTTCTTATTTTTATACTTATTTTTTTCTTTATTTTTATACATATTCTTATTTTTATTTTTATTCTTATTTTTATACTTATTCTTATTTTTATACTTATTTTTATACTTAATCTTATTTTTATATTTATTTTTATACTTATTCTTATTTTTTTTACAATTTTTTTTACTTATTCTTATTTTTATACTTATTTTTATACATATTCTTATTTTTATTTTTATACTTATTTTTATACTTATTTTTATACTTATTCTTATTTTTATACTTATTTTTATACTTAATCTTATTTTTATACTTATTTTTATACTTATTCTTATTTTTTTACAATTTTTTTTACTTATTCTTATTTTTATACTTATTTTTATACATATTCTTATTTTTATTTTTATTCTTATTTTTATACTTATTCTTATTTTTATACTTATTTTTATATTTATTCTTATTTTAATTCTTATTTTTATACTTATTTTTTTTTATACTTATTTTTATTTTTATACTTATTTTTATACTTATTCTTATTTTTATACTTATTTTTATATTTATTCTTATTTTAATTCTTATTTTTATACTTATTTTTTTTTATACTTATTTTTATTTTTATACTTATTTTTATACTTATTCTTATTTTTATACTTATTTTTATATTTATTCTTATTTTAAATCTTATTTTTATACTTATTTTTTTTTATACTTATTTTTATTTTTTTACTTATTTTTATACTTATTTTTATTTTTATACTTATTTTTATACTTATTTTTATACTTATTCTTATTTTTATACTTATTTTTATACTTATTTTTATTCTTATTTTTATACTTATTCTTATTTTTATACTTATTTTTATACGTATTTTTTTATACTTATTTTTATTTTTATACTTATTTTTATACTTAATTTTATACTTATTCTTATTTTTATACTTATTTTTATACTTATTTTTTTATACTTATTTTTATTTTTATACTTATTTTTATACTTATTTTTATACTTATTCTTATTTTTATACTTATTTTTATACGTAATCTTATTTTTATACTTATTTTTATACTTATTCTTATTTTTTTACTTATTTTTATACTTATTTTTATTTTTATACTTATTTTTATACTTAATTTTATACTTATTCTTATTTTTATACTTATTTTTATACTTATTTTTTTATACTTATTTTTATTTTTATACTTATTTTTATACTTATTCTTATTTTTATACTTATTTTTATACTTATTCTTATTTTAATTCTTATTTTTATACGTAATCTTATTTTTATACTTATTTTTATACTTATTCTTATTTTTTTACTTATTTTTATACTTATTTTTATTTTTATACTTATTTTTATACATATTCTTATTTTTATTTTTATACTTATTTTTATACTTATTCTTATTTTTATACTTATTTTTATACTTATTTTTTTATACTTATTTTTATTTTTATACTTATTTGTATACTTAATTTTATACTTATTCTTATTTTTATACTTATTTTTATACTTATTTTTTTTATACTTATTTTTATTTTTATACTTATTTTTATACTTATTTTTATACTTATTCTTATTTTTATACTTATTTTTATACTTAATCTTATTTTTATATTTATTTTTATACTTATTCTTATTTTTTTTACTTATTCTTATTTTTATACTTATTTTTATACATATTCTTATTTTTATTCTTATTTTTATACTTATTCTTATTTTTATACTTATTTTTATATTTATTCTTATTTTAATTCTTATTTTTATACTTATTTTTTTTTATACTTATTTTTATTTTTATACTTATTTTTATACTTATTCTTATTTTTATACTTATTTTTATACTTATTCTTATTTTAATTCTTATTTTTATACGTAATCTTATTTTTATACTTATTTTTATACTTATTCTTATTTTTTTACTTATTTTTATACTTATTTTTATTTTTATACTTATTTTTATACATATTCTTATTTTTATTTTTATACTTATTTTTATACTTATTCTTATTTTTATACTTATTTTTATACTTAATCTTATTTTTATACTTATTTTTATACTTATTCTTATTTTTTTACAATTTTTTTTACTTATTCTTATTTTTATACTTATTTTTATACATATTCTTATTTTTATTTTTATACTTATTTTTATACTTATTTTTATACTTATTCTTATTTTTATACTTATTTTTATACTTAATCTTATTTTTATACTTATTTTTATACTTATTCTTATTTTTTTACAATTTTTTTTACTTATTCTTATTTTTATACTTATTTTTATACATATTCTTATTTTTATTTTTATTCTTATTTTTATACTTATTCTTATTTTTATACTTATTTTTATATTTATTCTTATTTTAATTCTTATTTTTATACTTATTTTTTTTTATACTTATTTTTATTTTTATACTTATTTTTATACTTATTCTTATTTTTATACTTATTTTTATATTTATTCTTATTTTAAATCTTATTTTTATACTTATTTTTTTTTATACTTATTTTTATTTTTTTACTTATTTTTATACTTATTTTTATTTTTATACTTATTTTTATACTTAATTTTATACTTATTCTTATTTTCATACTTATTTTTATACTTATTTTTTTATACTTATTTTTATTTTTATACTTATTTTTATACTTATTTTTATACTTACTCATATTTTTATACTTATTTTTATACTTATTCTTATTTTAATTCTTATTTTTATACGTAATCTTATTTTTATACTTATTTTTATACTTATTCTTATTTTTTTACTTATTTTTATACTTATTTTTATTTTTATACTTATTTTTATACTTAATTTTATACTTATTCTTATTTTTATACTTATTTTTATACTTATTTTTTTATACTTATTCTTATTTTAAATCTTATTTTTATACTTATTTTTATACTTATTTTTATACTTAATCTTATTTTTATACTTATTTTTATACTTATTCTTATTTTTTTACATTTTTTTTTACTTATTCTTATTTTTATACTTATTTTTATACATATTCTTATTTTTATTTTTATACTTATTTTTATACTTATTTTTATACTTATTCTTATTTTTATACTTATTTTTATACTTAATCTTATTTTTATACTTATTTTTATACTTATTCTTATTTTTTTACAATTTTTTTTACTTATTCTTATTTTTATACTTATTTTTATACATATTCTTATTTTTATTTTTATTCTTATTTTTATACTTATTCTTATTTTTATACTTATTTTTATATTTATTCTTATTTTAATTCTTATTTTTATACTTATTTTTTTTTATACTTATTTTTATTTTTATACTTATTTTTATACTTATTCTTATTTTTATACTTATTTTTATATTTATTCTTATTTTAAATCTTATTTTTATACTTATTTTTTTTTATACTTATTTTTATTTTTTTACTTATTTTTATACTTATTTTTATTTTTATACTTATTTTTATACTTAATTTTATACTTATTCTTATTTTCATACTTATTTTTATACTTATTTTTTTATACTTATTTTTATTTTTATACTTATTTTTATACTTATTTTTATACTTACTCATATTTTTATACTTATTTTTATACTTATTCTTATTTTAATTCTTATTTTTATACGTAATCTTATTTTTATACTTATTTTTATACTTATTCTTATTTTTTTACTTATTTTTATACTTATTTTTATTTTTATACTTATTTTTATACTTAATTTTATACTTATTCTTATTTTTATACTTATTTTTATACTTATTTTTTTATACTTATTCTTATTTTAAATCTTATTTTTATACTTATTTTTATACTTATTTTTATACTTAATCTTATTTTTATACTTATTTTTATACTTATTCTTATTTTTTTACATTTTTTTTTACTTATTCTTATTTTTATACTTATTTTTATACATATTCTTATTTTTATTTTTATACTTATTTTTACACTTATTATTATTTTTATTTTTATACCTATTTTTATACTTTTTCTTATTTTTATACTTATTTTTTTCTTTATTTTTATATATATTGTTATTTTTATTTTTATTCTTATTTTTATACTTATTCTTATTTTTATAATTATTTTTATACTTATTCTTATTTTTATACTTATTTTTTTATACTTATTTTTATTTTTATACTTATTTTTATACTTAATTTTATACTTATTCTTATTTTTATACTTATTTTTATACTTATTCTTATTTTTATACTTATTTTTATACTTAATCTTATTTTTATATTTATTTTTATACTTATTCTTATTTTTTTTACAATTTTTTTTACTTATTCTTATTTTTATACTTATTTTTATACATATTCTTATTTTTATTTTTATACTTATTTTTATACTTATTTTTATACTTATTCTTATTTTTATACTTATTTTTATACTTAATCTTATTTTTATACTTATTTTTATACTTATTCTTATTTTTTTACAATTTTTTTTACTTATTCTTATTTTTATACTTATTTTTATACATATTCTTATTTTTATTTTTATTCTTATTTTTATACTTATTCTTATTTTTATACTTATTTTTATATTTATTCTTATTTTAATTCTTATTTTTATACTTATTTTTTTTTATACTTATTTTTATTTTTATACTTATTTTTATACTTATTCTTATTTTTGTACTTATTTTTATATTTATTCTTATTTTAAATCTTATTTTTATACTTATTTTTTTTTATACTTATTTTTATTTTTTTACTTATTTTTATACTTATTTTTATTTTTATACTTATTTTTATACTTATTTTTATACTTATTTTTATACTTATTCTTATTTTTATACTTATTTTTATACTTATTTTTATTCTTATTTTTATACTTATTCTTATTTTTATACTTATTTTTATACGTATTTTTTTATACTTATTTTTATTTTTATACTTATTTTTATACTTAATTTTATACTTATTCTTATTTTTATACTTATTTTTATACTTATTTTTTTATACTTATTTTTATTTTTATACTTATTTTTATACTTATTTTTATACTTATTCTTATTTTTATACTTATTTTTATACTTAATCTTATTTTTATACTTATTTTTATACTTATTCTTATTTTTTTACAATTTTTTTTACTTATTCTTATTTTTATACTTATTTTTATACATATTCTTATTTTTATTTTTATACTTATTTTTACACTTATTATTATTTTTATTTTTATACCTATTTTTATACTTTTTCTTATTTTTATACTTATTTTTTTCTTTATTTTTATACATATTGTTATTTTTATTTTTATTCTTATTTTTATACTTATTCTTATTTTTATAATTATTTTTATACTTATTCTTATTTTTATACTTATTTTTATACTTATTTTTTTATACTTATTTTTATTTTTATACTTATTTTTATACTTAATTTTATACTTATTCTTATTTTTATACTTATTTTTATACTTATTTTTTTATACTTATTTTTATTTTTATACTTATTTTTATACTTATTTTTATACTTATTCTTATTTTTATACTTATTTTTATACTTAATCTTATTTTTATATTTATTTTTATACTTATTCTTATTTTTTTACAATTTTTTTTACTTATTCTTATTTTTATACTTATTTTTATACATATTCTTATTTTTATTTTTATTCTTATTTTTATACTTATTCTTATTTTTATACTTATTTTTATATTTATTCTTATTTTAATTCTTATTTTTATACTTATTTTTTTTTATACTTATTTTTATTTTTATACTTATTTTTATACTTATTCTTATTTTTATACTTATTTTTATACTTATTCTTATTTTAATTCTTATTTTTATACGTAATCTTATTTTTATACTTATTTTTATACTTATTCTTATTTTTTTACTTATTTTTATACTTATTTTTTTATACTTATTTTTATTTTTATACTTATTTTTATACTTATTTTTATACTTATTCTTATTTTTATACTTATTTTTATACTTAATCTTATTTTTATACTTATTTTTATACTTATTCTTATTTTTTTACATTTTTTTTTACTTATTCTTATTTTTATACTTATTTTTATACATATTCTTATTTTTATTTTTATACTTATTTTTACACTTATTATTATTTTTATTTTTATACCTATTTTTATACTTTTTCTTATTTTTATACTTATTTTTTTCTTTATTTTTATATATATTGTTATTTTTATTTTTATTCTTATTTTTATACTTATTCTTATTTTTATAATTATTTTTATACTTATTCTTATTTTTATACTTATTTTTATACTTATTTTTTTATACTTATTTTTATTTTTATACTTATTTTTATACTTAATTTTATACTTATTCTTATTTTTATACTTATTTTTATACTTATTTTTTTTATACTTATTTTTATTTTTATACTTATTTTTATACTTATTTTTATACATATTCTTATTTTTATTCTTATTTTTATACTTATTCTTATTTTTATACTTATTTTTATATTTATTCTTATTTTAATTCTTATTTTTATACTTATTTTTTTTTATACTTATTTTTATTTTTATACTTATTTTTATACTTATTCTTATTTTTATACTTATTTTTATACTTATTCTTATTTTAATTCTTATTTTTATACGTAATCTTATTTTTATACTTATTTTTATACTTATTCTTATTTTTTTACTTATTTTTATACTTATTTTTATTTTTATACTTATTTTTATACATATTCTTATTTTTATTTTTATACTTATTTTTATACTTATTCTTATTTTTATACTTATTTTTATACTTAATCTTATTTTTATACTTATTTTTATACTTATTCTTATTTTTTTACAATTTTTTTTACTTATTCTTATTTTTATACTTATTTTTATACATATTCTTATTTTTATTTTTATACTTATTTTTACACTTATTATTATTTTTATTTTTATACCTATTTTTATACTTTTTCTTATTTTTATACTTATTTTTTTCTTTATTTTTATACATATTGTTATTTTTATTTTTATTCTTATTTTTATACTTATTCTTATTTTTATAATTATTTTTATACTTATTCTTATTTTTATACTTATTTTTATACTTATTTTTTTATACTTATTTTTATTTTTATACTTATTTTTATACTTAATTTTATACTTATTCTTATTTTTATACTTATTTTTTTATACTTATTTTTATTTTTATACTTATTTTTATACTTATTCTTATTTTTATACTTATTTTTATACTTAATCTTATTTTTATATTTATTTTTATACTTATTCTTATTTTTTTACAATTTTTTTTACTTATTCTTATTTTTATACTTATTTTTATACATATTCTTATTTTTATTTTTATACTTATTTTTATACTTATTTTTATACTTATTCTTATTTTTATACTTATTTTTATACTTAATCTTATTTTTATACTTATTTTTATACTTATTCTTATTTTTTTACAATTTTTTTTACTTATTCTTATTTTTATACTTATTTTTATACATATTCTTATTTTTATTTTTATACTTATTTTTACACTTATTATTATTTTTATTTTTATACCTATTTTTATACTTTTTCTTATTTTTATACTTATTTTTTTCTTTATTTTTATACATATTCTTATTTTTATTTTTATTCTTATTTTTATACTTATTCTTATTTTTATACTTATTTTTATACTTAATCTTATTTTTATATTTATTTTTATACTTATTCTTATTTTTATACTTATTTTTATACTTAATCTTATTTTTATACTTATTTTTATACATATTCTTATTTTTATTTTTATTCTTATTTTTATACTTATTCTTATTTTTATACTTATTTTTATATTTATTCTTATTTTAATTCTTATTTTTATACTTATTTTTTTTTATACTTATTTTTATTTTTATACTTATTTTTATACTTATTCTTATTTTTATACTTATTTTTATATTTATTCTTATTTTAAATCTTATTTTTATACTTATTTTTTTTTATACTTATTTTTATTTTTTTACTTATTTTTATACTTATTTTTATTTTTATACTTATTTTTATACTTAATTTTATACTTATTCTTATTTTTATACTTATTTTTATACTTATTTTTTTATACTTATTTTTATTTTTATACTTATTTTTATACTTATTTTTATACTTACTCATATTTTTATACTTATTTTTATACTTATTCTTATTTTAATTCTTATTTTTATACGTAATCTTATTTTTATACTTATTTTTATACTTATTCTTATTTTTTTACTTATTTTTATACTTATTTTTATTTTTATACTTATTTTTATACTTAATTTTATACTTATTCTTATTTTTATACTTATTTTTATACTTATTTTTTTATACTTATTCTTATTTTAAATCTTATTTTTATACTTATTTTTATACTTATTTTTATACTTAATCTTATTTTTATACTTATTTTTATACTTATTCTTATTTTTTTACATTTTTTTTTACTTATTCTTATTTTTATACTTATTTTTATACATATTCTTATTTTTATTTTTATACTTATTTTTACACTTATTATTATTTTTATTTTTATACCTATTTTTATACTTTTTCTTATTTTTATACTTATTTTTTTCTTTATTTTTATATATATTGTTATTTTTATTTTTATTCTTATTTTTATACTTATTCTTATTTTTATAATTATTTTTATACTTATTCTTATTTTTATACTTATTTTTTTATACTTATTTTTATTTTTATACTTATTTTTATACTTAATTTTATACTTATTCTTATTTTTATACTTATTTTTATACTTATTCTTATTTTTATACTTATTTTTATACTTAATCTTATTTTTATATTTATTTTTATACTTATTCTTATTTTTTTTACAATTTTTTTTACTTATTCTTATTTTTATACTTATTTTTATACATATTCTTATTTTTATTTTTATACTTATTTTTATACTTATTTTTATACTTATTCTTATTTTTATACTTATTTTTATACTTAATCTTATTTTTATACTTATTTTTATACTTATTCTTATTTTTTTACAATTTTTTTTACTTATTCTTATTTTTATACTTATTTTTATACATATTCTTATTTTTATTTTTATTCTTATTTTTATACTTATTCTTATTTTTATACTTATTTTTATATTTATTCTTATTTTAATTCTTATTTTTATACTTATTTTTTTTTATACTTATTTTTATTTTTATACTTATTTTTATACTTATTCTTATTTTTATACTTATTTTTATATTTATTCTTATTTTAAATCTTATTTTTATACTTATTTTTTTTTATACTTATTTTTATTTTTTTACTTATTTTTATACTTATTTTTATTTTTATACTTATTTTTATACTTATTTTTATACTTATTCTTATTTTTATACTTATTTTTATACTTATTTTTATTCTTATTTTTATACTTATTCTTATTTTTATACTTATTTTTATACGTATTTTTTTATACTTATTTTAATTTTTATACTTATTTTTATACTTAATTTTATACTTATTCTTATTTTTATACTTATTTTTATACTTATTTTTTTATACTTATTTTTATTTTTATACTTATTTTTATACTTATTTTTATACTTATTCTTATTTTTATACTTATTTTTATACTTAATCTTATTTTTATACTTATTTTTATACTTATTCTTATTTTTTTACAATTTTTTTTACTTATTCTTATTTTTATACTTATTTTTATACATATTCTTATTTTTATTTTTATACTTATTTTTACACTTATTATTATTTTTATTTTTATACCTATTTTTATACTTTTTCTTATTTTTATACTTATTTTTTTCTTTATTTTTATACATATTGTTATTTTTATTTTTATTCTTATTTTTATACTTATTCTTATTTTTATAATTATTTTTATACTTATTCTTATTTTTATACTTATTTTTATACTTATTTTTTTATACTTATTTTTATTTTTATACTTATTTTTATACTTAATTTTATACTTATTCTTATTTTTATACTTATTTTTATACTTATTTTTTTTATACTTATTTTTATTTTTATACTTATTTTTATACTTATTTTTATACTTATTCTTATTTTTATACTTATTTTTATACTTAATCTTATTTTTATATTTATTTTTATACTTATTCTTATTTTTTTACAATTTTTTTTACTTATTCTTATTTTTATACTTATTTTTATACATATTCTTATTTTTATTTTTATTCTTATTTTTATACTTATTCTTATTTTTATACTTATTTTTATATTTATTCTTATTTTAATTCTTATTTTTATACTTATTTTTTTTTATACTTATTTTTATTTTTATACTTATTTTTATACTTATTCTTATTTTTATACTTATTTTTATACTTATTCTTATTTTAATTCTTATTTTTATACGTAATCTTATTTTTATACTTATTTTTATACTTATTCTTATTTTTTTACTTATTTTTATACTTATTTTTTTATACTTATTTTTATTTTTATACTTATTTTTATACTTATTTTTATACTTATTCTTATTTTTATACTTATTTTTATACTTAATCTTATTTTTATACTTATTTTTATACTTATTCTTATTTTTTTACATTTTTTTTTACTTATTCTTATTTTTATACTTATTTTTATACATATTCTTATTTTTATTTTTATACTTATTTTTACACTTATTATTATTTTTATTTTTATACCTATTTTTATACTTTTTCTTATTTTTATACTTATTTTTTTCTTTATTTTTATATATATTGTTATTTTTATTTTTATTCTTATTTTTATACTTATTCTTATTTTTATAATTATTTTTATACTTATTCTTATTTTTATACTTATTTTTATACTTATTTTTTTATACTTATTTTTATTTTTATACTTATTTTTATACTTAATTTTATACTTATTCTTATTTTTATACTTATTTTTATACTTATTTTTTTTATACTTATTTTTATTTTTATACTTATTTTTATACTTATTTTTATACATATTCTTATTTTTATTCTTATTTTTATACTTATTCTTATTTTTATACTTATTTTTATATTTATTCTTATTTTAATTCTTATTTTTATACTTATTTTTTTTTATACTTATTTTTATTTTTATACTTATTTTTATACTTATTCTTATTTTTATACTTATTTTTATACTTATTCTTATTTTAATTCTTATTTTTATACGTAATCTTATTTTTATACTTATTTTTATACTTATTCTTATTTTTTTACTTATTTTTATACTTATTTTTATTTTTATACTTATTTTTATACATATTCTTATTTTTATTTTTATACTTATTTTTATACTTATTCTTATTTTTATACTTATTTTTATACTTAATCTTATTTTTATACTTATTTTTATACTTATTCTTATTTTTTTACAATTTTTTTTACTTATTCTTATTTTTATACTTATTTTTATACATATTCTTATTTTTATTTTTATACTTATTTTTACACTTATTATTATTTTTATTTTTATACCTATTTTTATACTTTTTCTTATTTTTATACTTATTTTTTTCTTTATTTTTATACATATTGTTATTTTTATTTTTATTCTTATTTTTATACTTATTCTTATTTTTATACTTATTTTTATATTTATTCTTATTTTAATTCTTATTTTTATACTTATTTTTTTCTTTATTTTTATACATATTCTTATTTTTATTTTTATAATTATTTTTATACTTATTCTTATTTTTATACTTATTTTTATACTTATTTTTTTTATACTTATTTTTATTTTTATACTTAATTTTATACTTATTCTTATTTTTATACTTATTTTTATACTTATTTTTTTTATACTTATTTTTATTTTTATACTTATTTTTATACTTATTTTTATACATATTCTTATTTTTATTCTTATTTTTATACTTATTCTTATTTTTATACTTATTTTTATATTTATTCTTATTTTAATTCTTATTTTTATACTTATTTTTTTTTATACTTATTTTTATTTTTATACTTATTTTTATACTTATTCTTATTTTTATACTTATTTTTATACTTATTCTTATTTTAATTCTTATTTTTATACGTAATCTTATTTTTATACTTATTTTTATACTTATTCTTATTTTTTTACTTATTTTTATACTTATTTTTATTTTTATACTTATTTTTATACATATTCTTATTTTTATTTTTATACTTATTTTTATACTTATTCTTATTTTTATACTTATTTTTATACTTAATCTTATTTTTATACTTATTTTTATACTTATTCTTATTTTTTTACAATTTTTTTTACTTATTCTTATTTTTATACTTATTTTTATACATATTCTTATTTTTATTTTTATACTTATTTTTACACTTATTATTATTTTTATTTTTATACCTATTTTTATACTTTTTCTTATTTTTATACTTATTTTTTTCTTTATTTTTATACATATTGTTATTTTTATTTTTATTCTTATTTTTATACTTATTCTTATTTTTATACTTATTTTTATATTTATTCTTATTTTAATTCTTATTTTTATACTTATTTTTTTTTATACTTATTTTTATTTTTATACTTATTTTTATACTTATTCTTATTTTTATACTTATTTTTATACTTATTCTTATTTTAATTCTTATTTTTATACGTAATCTTATTTTTATACTTATTTTTATACTTATTCTTATTTTTTTACTTATTTTTATACTTATTTTTATTTTTATACTTATTTTTATACTTAATTTTATACTTATTCTTATTTTTATACTTATTTTTATACTTATTTTTTTATACTTATTTTTATTTTTATACTTATTTTTATACTTATTTTTATACTTATTCTTATTTTTATACTTATTTTTATACTTAATCTTATTTTTATACTTATTTTTATACTTATTCTTATTTTTTTACATTTTTTTTTACTTATTCTTATTTTTATACTTATTTTTATACATATTCTTATTTTTATTTTTATACTTATTTTTACACTTATTATTATTTTTATTTTTATACCTATTTTTATACTTTTTCTTATTTTTATACTTATTTTTTTCTTTATTTTTATATATATTGTTATTTTTATTTTTATTCTTATTTTTATACTTATTCTTATTTTTATAATTATTTTTATACTTATTCTTATTTTTATACTTATTTTTATACTTATTTTTTTATACTTATTTTTATTTTTATACTTATTTTTATACTTAATTTTATACTTATTCTTATTTTTATACTTATTTTTATACTTATTTTTTTTATACTTATTTTTATTTTTATACTTATTTTTATACTTATTTTTATACATATTCTTATTTTTATTCTTATTTTTATACTTATTCTTATTTTTATACTTATTTTTATATTTATTCTTATTTTAATTCTTATTTTTATACTTATTTTTTTTTATACTTATTTTTATTTTTATACTTATTTTTATACTTATTCTTATTTTTATACTTATTTTTATACTTATTCTTATTTTAATTCTTATTTTTATACGTAATCTTATTTTTATACTTATTTTTATACTTATTCTTATTTTTTTACTTATTTTTATACTTATTTTTATTTTTATACTTATTTTTATACATATTCTTATTTTTATTTTTATACTTATTTTTATACTTATTCTTATTTTTATACTTATTTTTATACTTAATCTTATTTTTATACTTATTTTTATACTTATTCTTATTTTTTTACAATTTTTTTTACTTATTCTTATTTTTATACTTATTTTTATACATATTCTTATTTTTATTTTTATACTTATTTTTACACTTATTATTATTTTTATTTTTATACCTATTTTTATACTTTTTCTTATTTTTATACTTATTTTTTTCTTTATTTTTATACATATTGTTATTTTTATTTTTATTCTTATTTTTATACTTATTCTTATTTTTATACTTATTTTTATATTTATTCTTATTTTAATTCTTATTTTTATACTTATTTTTTTCTTTATTTTTATACATATTCTTATTTTTATTTTTATAATTATTTTTATACTTATTCTTATTTTTATACTTATTTTTATACTTATTTTTTTTATACTTATTTTTATTTTTATACTTAATTTAATACTTATTCTTATTTTTATACTTATTTTTATACTTATTTTTTTTATACTTATTTTTATTTTTATACTTATTTTTATACTTATTTTTATACTTATTCTTATTTTTATACTTATTTTTATACTTAATCTTATTTTTATATTTATTTTTATACTTATTCTTATTTTTTTACAATTTTTTTTACTTATTCTTATTTTTATACTTATTTTTATACATATTCTTATTTTTATTTTTATACTTATTTTTATACTTATTTTTATACTTATTCTTATTTTTATACTTATTTTTATACTTAATCTTATTTTTATACTTATTTTTATACTTATTCTTATTTTTTTACAATTTTTTTTACTTATTCTTATTTTTATACTTATTTTTACACTTATTATTATTTTTATTTTTATACCTATTTTTATACTTTTTCTTATTTTTATACTTATTTTTTTCTTTATTTTTATACATATTCTTATTTTTATTTTTATTCTTATTTTTATACTTATTCTTATTTTTATACTTATTTTTATATTTATTCTTATTTTAATTCTTATTTTTATACTTATTTTTATTTTTATACTTATTTTTATACTTATTCTTATTTTTATACTTATTTTTATACTTATTCTTATTTTAATTCTTACTTTTATACTTAATCTTATTTTTATACTTATTTTTATACTTATTCTTATTTTTTTACTTATTTTTATACTTATTTTTATTCTTATTTTTATACTTATTTTTATACTTATTCTTATTTTTTTACTAATTTTTTTACTTATTCTTATTTTTATACTTATTTTTATACTTCTTATTTTTATACTAATTTTTTATTTTTATACTTATTTTTTTACTTATTCTTATTTTTATACTTATTCTTATTTAAATTCTTATTTTTATACATATTTTTTTTTTTTACTTATTTTTATATTTATTTTTATATATATATTTTTTTTATTTTTATACTTATTTTTATACTTAATCTTATTTTTATACTTATTTTTATACTTATTCTTATTTTTTTTACAAATTTTTGTACTTATTCTTATTTTTATACTTATTTTCATACATATTCTTATTTTTATTTTTATACTAATTTTTACACTTATTATTATTTTTATTTTTATACCTATTTTTATACTTATTCTTATTTTTATACTTATTTTTATATTTATTTTTTTCTTTATTTTTATACATATTCTTATTTTTATTTTTATACTTATTTTTATACTTATTCTTATACTTATTTTTATACTTATTTTTATATATATATTTTTTTTATTTTTATACTTATTTTTATACTTAATCTTATTTTTATACTTATTCTTATTTTTTTACAATTTTTTTTACTTATTCTTATTTTTATACTTATTTTTATACATATTCTTATTTTTATTTTTATTCTTATTTTTATACTTATTCTTATTTTTATACTTATTTTTATATTTATTCTTATTTTAATTCTTATTTTTATACTTATTTTTTTTTATACTTATTTTTATTTTTATACTTATTTTTATACTTTTTCTTATTTTTATACTTATTTTTTTCTTTATTTTTATACATATTCTTATTTTTATTTTTATTCTTATTTTTATACTTATTTTTATACTTCTTATTTTTATACTAATTTTTTTACTTATTCTTATTTTTATACTTATTCTTATTTAAATTCTTATTTTTATACATATTTTTTTTTTTTTACTTATTTTTATATTTATTTTTATATATATATTTTTTTTATTTTTATACTTATTTTTATACTTAATCTTATTTTTATACTTATTTTTATACTTATTCTTATTTTTTTTTACAAATTTTTGTACTTATTCTTATTTTTATACTTATTTTCATACATATTCTTATTTTTATTTTTATACTAATTTTTACACTTATTATTATTTTTATTTTTATACCTATTTTTATACTTATTCTTATTTTTATACTTATTTTTATATTTATTTTTTTCTTTATTTTTATACATATTCTTATTTTTATTTTTATACTTATTTTTATACTTATTCTTATACTTATTTTTATACTTATTTTTATATATATATTTTTTTTATTTTTATACTTATTTTTATACTTAATCTTATTTTTATACTTATTCTTATTTTTTTACAATTTTTTTTACTTATTCTTATTTTTATACTTATTTTTATATTTATTCTTATTTTAATTCTTATTTTTATACTTATTTTTTTTTATACTTATTTTTATTTTTATACTTATTTTTATACTTTTTCTTATTTTTATACTTATTTTTTTCTTTATTTTTATACATATTCTTATTTTTATTTTTATTCTTATTTTTATACTTATTCTTATTTTTATACTTATTTTTATATTTATTCTTATTTTAATTCTTATTTTTATTCTTATTTTTTTTTATACTTATTTTTATTTTTATACTTATTTTTATACTTATTCTTATTTTTATACTTATTTTTATATTTATTCTTATTTTAATTCTTATTTTTATACTTAATCTTATTTTTATACTTATTTTTATACTTATTTTTATACTTATTCTTATTTTTATACTTATTTTTATACTGATTTTTATTCTTATTTTTATACTTATTCTTATTTTTATACTTATTTTTATACGTATTTTTTTATACTTATTCTTAATTTTATACTTATTTTTATACATATTCTTATTTTTATTTTTATACTTATTTTTACACTTATTATTATTTTTATTTTTATACCTATTTTTATACTTTTTCTTATTTTTATACTTATTTTTTTCTTTATTTTTATACATATTGTTATTTTTATTTTTATTCTTATTTTTATACTTATTCTTATTTTTATAATTATTTTTATACTTATTCTTATTTTTATACTTATTTTTATACTTATTTTTTTATACTTATTTTTATTTTTATACTTATTTTTATACTTAATTTTATACTTATTCTTATTTTTATACTTATTTTTATACTTATTTTTTTTATACTTATTTTTATTTTTATACTTATTTTTATACTTATTCTTATTTTTATACTTATTTTTATACTTAATCTTATTTTTATATTTAT
Organism: Mixophyes australis; assembly: GCA_036250195.1. Lineage (NCBI taxonomy): Eukaryota > Metazoa > Chordata > Amphibia > Anura > Limnodynastidae > Mixophyes > Mixophyes australis. Next base: position 52,748 of record JAVHZZ010000119.1, read on the forward strand.
TTTTATACTTATTCTTATTTTTTTACAATTTTTTTTACTTATTCTTATTTTTATACTTATTTTTATACATATTCTTATTTTTATTTTTATACTTATTTTTATACTTATTTTTATACTTATTCTTATTTTTATACTTATTTTTATACTTAATCTTATTTTTATACTTATTTTTATACTTATTCTTATTTTTTTACAATTTTTTTTACTTATTCTTATTTTTATACTTATTTTTATACATATTCTTATTTTTATTTTTATACTTATTTTTACACTTATTATTATTTTTATTTTTATACCTATTTTTATACTTTTTCTTATTTTTATACTTATTTTTTTCTTTATTTTTATACATATTCTTATTTTTATTTTTATTCTTATTTTTATACTTATTCTTATTTTTATACTTATTTTTATATTTATTCTTATTTTAATTCTTATTTTTATACTTATTTTTTTTTATACTTATTTTTATTTTTATACTTATTTTTATACTTATTCTTATTTTTATACTTATTTTTATATTTATTCTTATTTTAATTCTTATTTTTATACTTATTTTTTTTTATACTTATTTTTATTTTTATACTTATTTTTATACTTATTCTTATTTTTATACTTATTTTTATATTTATTCTTATTTTAATTCTTATTTTTATACTTATTTTTTTTTATACTTATTTTTATTTTTATACTTATTTTTATACTTACTCATATTATTATACTTATTTTTATACTTATTCTTATTTTAATTCTTATTTTTATACTTAATCTTATTTTTATACTTATTTTTATACTTATTTTTATACTTATTCTTATTTTTATACTTATTTTTATACTTATTTTTATTCTTATTTTTATACTTATTCTTATTTTTATACTTATTTTTATACGTATTTTTTTATACTTATTTTTATTTTTATACTTATTTTTATACTTAATTTTATACTTATTCTTATTTTTATACTTATTTTTATTCTTATTTTTATACTTATTCTTATTTTTATACTTATTTTTATACATATTCTTATTTTTATTTTTATACTTATTTTTACACTTATTATTATTTTTATTTTTATACCTATTTTTATACTTTTTCTTATTTTTATACTTATTTTTTTCTTTATTTTTATACATATTGTTATTTTTATTTTTATTCTTATTTTTATACTTATTCTTATTTTTATAATTATTTTTATACTTATTCTTATTTTTATACTTATTTTTATACTTATTTTTTTATACTTATTTTTATTTTTATACTTATTTTTATACTTAATTTTATACTTATTCTTATTTTTATACTTATTTTTATACTTATTTTTTTTATACTTATTTTTATTTTTATACTTATTTTTATACTTATTCTTATTTTTATACTTATTTTTATACTTAATCTTATTTTTATATTTATTTTTATACTTATTCTTATTTTTTTACAATTTTTTTTACTTATTCTTATTTTTATACTTATTTTTATACATATTCTTATTTTTATTTTTATACTTATTTTTATACTTATTTTTATACTTATTCTTATTTTTATACTTATTTTTATACTTAATCTTATTTTTATACTTATTTTTATACTTATTCTTATTTTTTTACAATTTTTTTTACTTATTCTTATTTTTATACTTATTTTTATACATATTCTTATTTTTATTTTTATACTTATTTTTACACTTATTATTATTTTTATTTTTATACCTATTTTTATACTTTTTCTTATTTTTATACTTATTTTTTTCTTTATTTTTATACATATTCTTATTTTTATTCTTATTTTTATACTTATTCTTATTTTTATACTTATTTTTATATTTATTCTTATTTTAATTCTTATTTTTATACTTATTTTTTTTTATACTTATTTTTATTTTTATACTTATTTTTATATTTATTCTTATTTTAATTCTTATTTTTATACTTATTTTTTTTTATACTTATTTTTATTTTTATACTTATTTTTATACTTACTCATATTATTATACTTATTTTTATACTTATTCTTATTTTAATTCTTATTTTTATACTTAATCTTATTTTTATACTTATTTTTATACTTATTTTTATACTTATTCTTATTTTTATACTTATTTTTATACTTATTTTTATTCTTATTTTTATACTTATTCTTATTTTTATACTTATTTTTATACGTATTTTTTTATACTTATTTTTATTTTTATACTTATTTTTATACTTAATTTTATACTTATTCTTATTTTTATACTTATTTTTATTCTTATTTTTATACTTATTCTTATTTTTATACTTATTTTTATACATATTCTTATTTTTATTTTTATACTTATTTTTACACTTATTATTATTTTTATTTTTATACCTATTTTTATACTTTTTCTTATTTTTATACTTATTTTTTTCTTTATTTTTATACATATTGTTATTTTTATTTTTATTCTTATTTTTATACTTATTCTTATTTTTATAATTATTTTTATACTTATTCTTATTTTTATACTTATTTTTATACTTATTTTTTTATACTTATTTTTATTTTTATACTTATTTTTATACTTAATTTTATACTTATTCTTATTTTTATACTTATTTTTATACTTATTTTTTTTATACTTATTTTTATTTTTATACTTATTTTTATACTTATTCTTATTTTTATACTTATTTTTATACTTAATCTTATTTTTATATTTATTTTTATACTTATTCTTATTTTTTTACAATTTTTTTTACTTATTCTTATTTTTATACTTATTTTTATACATATTCTTATTTTTATTTTTATACTTATTTTTATACTTATTTTTATACTTATTCTTATTTTTATACTTATTTTTATACTTAATCTTATTTTTATACTTATTTTTATACTTATTCTTATTTTTTTACAATTTTTTTTACTTATTCTTATTTTTATACTTATTTTTATACATATTCTTATTTTTATTTTTATACTTATTTTTACACTTATTATTATTTTTATTTTTATACCTATTTTTATACTTTTTCTTATTTTTATACTTATTTTTTTCTTTATTTTTATACATATTCTTATTTTTATTCTTATTTTTATACTTATTCTTATTTTTATACTTATTTTTATATTTATTCTTATTTTAATTCTTATTTTTATACTTATTTTTTTTTATACTTATTTTTATTTTTATACTTATTTTTATACTTATTCTTATTTTTATAGTTATTTTTATATTTATTCTTATTTTAATTCTTATTTTTATACGTAATCTTATTTTTATACTTATTTTTATACTTATTCTTATTTTTTTACTTATTTTTATACTTATTTTTATTTTTATACTTATTTTTATACTTAATTTTATACTTATTCTTATTTTTATTCTTATTTTTATACTTATTTTTTTATACTTATTTTTATTTTTATACTTATTTTTATACTTAATCTTATTTTTATACTTATTTTTATACTTATTCTTATTTTTTTACAATTTTTTTTACTTATTCTTATTTTTATACTTATTTTTATACATATTCTTATTTTTATTTTTATACTTATTTTTACACTTATTATTATTTTTATTTTTATACCTATTTTTATACTTTTTCTTATTTTTATACTTATTTTTTTCTTTATTTTTATATATATTGTTATTTTTATTTTTATTCTTATTTTTATACTTATTCTTATTTTTATAATTATTTTTATACTTATTCTTATTTTTATACTTATTTTTTTATACTTATTTTTATTTTTATACTTATTTTTATACTTAATTTTATACTTATTCTTATTTTTATACTTATTTTTATACTTATTCTTATTTTTATACTTATTTTTATACTTAATCTTATTTTTATATTTATTTTTATACTTATTCTTATTTTTTTTACAATTTTTTTTACTTATTCTTATTTTTATACTTATTTTTATACATATTCTTATTTTTATTTTTATTCTTATTTTTATACTTATTTTTATACTTATTCTTATTTTTATACTTATTTTTATACTTAATCTTATTTTTATACTTATTTTTATACTTATTCTTATTTTTTTACAATTTTTTTTACTTATTCTTATTTTTATACTTATTTTTATACATATTCTTATTTTTATTTTTATTCTTATTTTTATACTTATTCTTATTTTTATACTTATTTTTATATTTATTCTTATTTTAATTCTTATTTTTATACTTATTTTTTTTTATACTTATTTTTATTTTTATACTTATTTTTATACTTATTCTTATTTTTATACTTATTTTTATATTTATTCTTATTTTAAATCTTATTTTTATACTTATTTTTTTTTATACTTATTTTTATTTTTTTACTTATTTTTATACTTATTTTTATTTTTATACTTATTTTTATACTTAATTTTATACTTATTCTTATTTTAATTCTTATTTTTATACGCAATCTTATTTTTATACTTATTTTTATACTTATTCTTATTTTAATTCTTATTTTTATACGCAATCTTATTTTTATACTTATTTTTATACTTATTCTTATTTTTTTACTTATTTTTATACTTATTTTTATTTTTATACTTATTTTTATACTTAATTTTATACTTATTCTTATTTTTATACTTATTTTTATACTTATTTTTTTATACTTATTTTTATTTTTATACTTATTTTTATACTTATTTTTATACTTATTCTTATTTTTATACTTATTTTTATACTTAATCTTATTTTTATACTTATTTTTATACTTATTCTTATTTTTTTACATTTTTTTTTACTTATTCTTATTTTTATACTTATTTTTATACATATTCTTATTTTTATTTTTATACTTATTTTTACACTTATTATTATTTTTATTTTTATACCTATTTTTATACTTTTTCTTATTTTTATACTTATTTTTTTCTTTATTTTTATATATATTGTTATTTTTATTTTTATTCTTATTTTTATACTTATTCTTATTTTTATAATTATTTTTATACTTATTCTTATTTTTATACTTATTTTTTTATACTTATTTTTATTTTTATACTTATTTTTATACTTATTCTTATTTTTATACTTATTTTTATACTTAATCTTATTTTTATATTTATTTTTATACTTATTCTTATTTTTATTTTTATACTTATTTTTATACTTATTCTTATTTTTATACTTATTTTTATATTTATTCTTATTTTAAATCTTATTTTTATACTTATTTTTTTTTATACTTATTTTTATTTTTATACTTATTTTTATACTTATTCTTATTTTTATACTTATTTTTATACTTAATTTTATACTTATTCTTATTTTTATACTTATTTTTATACTTATTTTTTTATACTTATTCTTATTTTTATAATTATTTTTATACTTATTCTTATTTTTATACTTATTTTTTTATACTTATTTTTATTTTTATACTTATTTTTATACTTAATTTTATACTTATTCTTATTTTTATACTTATTTTTATACTTATTCTTATTTTTATACTTATTTTTATACTTAATCTTATTTTTATATTTATTTTTATACTTATTCTTATTTTTATTTTTATACTTATTTTTATACTTATTCTTATTTTTATACTTATTTTTATATTTATTCTTATTTTAAATCTTATTTTTATACTTATTTTTTTTTATACTTATTTTTATTTTTTTACTTATTTTTATACTTATTTTTATTTTTATACTTATTTTTATACTTAATTTTATACTTATTCTTATTTTTATACTTATTTTTATACTTATTTTTTTATACTTATTTTTATTTTTATACTTATTTTTATACTTATTTTTATACTTACTCATATTTTTATACTTATTTTTATACTTATTCTTATTTTAATTCTTATTTTTATACGTAATCTTATTTTTATACTTATTTTTATACTTATTCTTATTTTTTTACTTATTTTTATACTTATTTTTATTTTTATACTTATTTTTATACTTAATTTTATACTTATTCTTATTTTTATACTTATTTTTATACTTATTTTTTTATACTTATTTTTATTTTTATACTTATTTTTATACTTATTTTTATACTTATTCTTATTTTTATACTTATTTTTATACTTAATCTTATTTTTATACTTATTTTTATACTTATTCTTATTTTTTTACATTTTTTTTTACTTATTCTTATTTTTATACTTATTTTTATACATATTCTTATTTTTATTTTTATACTTATTTTTACACTTATTATTATTTTTATTTTTATACCTATTTTTATACTTTTTCTTATTTTTATACTTATTTTTTTCTTTATTTTTATATATATTGTTATTTTTATTTTTATTCTTATTTTTATACTTATTCTTATTTTTATAATTATTTTTATACTTATTCTTATTTTTATACTTATTTTTTTATACTTATTTTTATTTTTATACTTATTTTTATACTTAATTTTATACTTATTCTTATTTTTATACTTATTTTTATACTTATTCTTATTTTTATACTTATTTTTATACTTAATCTTATTTTTATATTTATTTTTATACTTATTCTTATTTTTTTTACAATTTTTTTTACTTATTCTTATTTTTATACTTATTTTTATACATATTCTTATTTTTATTTTTATACTTATTTTTATACTTATTTTTATACTTATTCTTATTTTTATACTTATTTTTATACTTAATCTTATTTTTATACTTATTTTTATACTTATTCTTATTTTTTTACAATTTTTTTTACTTATTCTTATTTTTATACTTATTTTTATACATATTCTTATTTTTATTTTTATTCTTATTTTTATACTTATTCTTATTTTTATACTTATTTTTATATTTATTCTTATTTTAATTCTTATTTTTATACTTATTTTTTTTATACTTATTTTTATTTTTATACTTATTTTTATACTTATTCTTATTTTTATACTTATTTTTATATTTATTCTTATTTTAAATCTTATTTTTATACTTATTTTTTTTTATACTTATTTTTATTTTTTTACTTATTTTTATACTTATTTTTATTTTTATACTTATTTTTATACTTATTTTTATACTTATTCTTATTTTTATACTTATTTTTATACTTATTTTTATTCTTATTTTTATACTTATTCTTATTTTTATACTTATTTTTATACGTATTTTTTTATACTTATTTTTATTTTTATACTTATTTTTATACTTATTTTTATACTTATTCTTATTTTTATACTTATTTTTATACTTAATCTTATTTTTATACTTATTTTTATACATATTCTTATTTTTATTTTTATACTTATTTTTACACTTATTATTATTTTTATTTTTATACCTATTTTTATACTTTTTCTTATTTTTATACTTATTTTTTTCTTTATTTTTATACATATTGTTATTTTTATTTTTATTCTTATTTTTATACTTATTCTTATTTTTATAATTATTTTTATACTTAATTTTATACTTATTCTTATTTTTATACTTATTTTTATACTTATTTTTTTTATACTTATTTTTATTTTTATACTTATTTTTATACTTATTTTTATACTTATTCTTATTTTTATACTTATTTTTATACTTATTTTTTTTATACTTATTTTTATTTTTATACTTATTTTTATACTTATTTTTATACTTATTCTTATTTTTATACTTATTTTTATACTTATTCTTATTTTTTTACAATTTTTTTTACTTATTCTTATTTTTATACTTATTTTTATACATATTCTTATTTTTATTTTTATTCTTATTTTTATACTTATTCTTATTTTTATACTTATTTTTATATTTATTCTTATTTTAATTCTTATTTTTATACTTATTTTTTTTTATACTTATTTTTATTTTTATACTTATTTTTATACTTATTCTTATTTTTATACTTATTTTTATATTTATTCTTATTTTAAATCTTATTTTTATACTTATTTTTTTTTATACTTATTTTTATTTTTATACTTATTTTTATACTTATTCTTATTTTTATACTTATTTTTATACTTATTCTTATTTTAATTCCTATTTTTATACGTAATCTTATTTTTATACTTAGTTTTATACTTATTCTTATTTTTTTACTTATTTTTATACTTATTTTTATTTTTATACTTATTTTTATACTTAATTTTATACTTATTCTTATTTTTATACTTATTTTTATACTTATTTTTTTATACTTATTTTTATTTTTATACTTATTTTTATACTTATTTTTATACTTATTTTTATTTTTATACTTATTTTTATACTTATTTTTATACTTATTCTTATTTTCATACTTATTTTTATACTTAATCTTATTTTTATACTTATTTTTATACTTATTCTTATTTTTTTACATTTTTTTTTACTTATTCTTATTTTTATACTTATTTTTATACATATTCTTATTTTTATTTTTATACTTATTTTTACACTTATTATTATTTTTATTTTTATACCTATTTTTATACTTTTTCTTATTTTTATACTTATTTTTTTCTTTATTTTTATACATATTCTTATTTTTATTCTTATTTTTATACTTATTCTTATTTTTATACTTATTTTTATATTTATTCTTATTTTAAATCTTATTTTTATACTTATTTTTTTTTTATACTTATTTTTATTTTTATACTTATTTTTATACTTATTCTTATTTTTATACTTATTTTTATACTTATTCTTATTTTAATTCTTATTTTTATACGTAATCTTATTTTTATACTTATTTTTATACTTATTCTTATTTTTTTACTTATTTTTATACTTATTTTTATTTTTATACTTATTTTTATACTTAATTTTATACTTATTCTTATTTTTATACTTATTTTTATACTTATTTTTTTATACTTATTTTTATTTTTATACTTATTTTTATACTTATTTTTATACTTATTCTTATTTTTTTACAATTTTTTTTACTTATTCTTATTTTTATACTTATTTTTATACATATTCTTATTTTTATTTTTATACTTATTTTTACACTTATTATTATTTTTATTTTTATACCTATTTTTATACTTTTTCTTATTTTTATACTTATTTTTTTCTTTATTTTTATACATATTGTTATTTTTATTTTTATTCTTATTTTTATACTTATTCTTATTTTTATACTTATTTTTATATTTATTCTTATTTTAATTCTTATTTTTATACTTATTTTTTTCTTTATTTTTATACATATTCTTATTTTTATTTTTATAATTATTTTTATACTTATTCTTATTTTTATACTTATTTTTATACTTATTTTTTTTATACTTATTTTTATTTTTATACTTATTTTTATACTTAATTTTATACTTATTCTTATTTTTATACTTATTTTTATACTTATTTTTTTTATACTTATTTTTATTTTTATACTTATTTTTATACTTATTTTTATACTTATTCTTATTTTTATACTTATTTTTATACTTAATCTTATTTTTATATTTATTTTTATACTTATTCTTATTTTTTTACAATTTTTTTTACTTATTCTTATTTTTATACTTATTTTTATACATATTCTTATTTTTATTTTTATACTTATTTTTATACTTATTTTTATACTTATTCTTATTTTTATACTTATTTTTATTCTTATTTTTATACTTATTTTTATACTTATTCTTATTTTTTTACTAATTTTTTTACTTATTCTTATTTTTATACTTATTTTTATACTTCTTATTTTTATACTAATTTTTTATTTTTATACTTATTTTTTTACTTATTCTTATTTTTATACTTATTCTTATTTAAATTCTTATTTTTATACATATTTTTTTTTTTTACTTATTTTTATATTTATTTTTATATATATATTTTTTTTATTTTTATACTTATTTTTATACTTAATCTTATTTTTATACTTATTTTTATACTTATTCTTATTTTTTTTACAAATTTTTGTACTTATTCTTATTTTTATACTTATTTTCATACATATTCTTATTTTTATTTTTATACTAATTTATACACTTATTATTATTTTTATTTTTATACCTATTTTTATACTTATTCTTATTTTTATACTTATTTTTATATTTATTTTTTTCTTTATTTTTATACATATTCTTATTTTTATTTTTATACTTATTTTTATACTTATTCTTATACTTATTTTTATACTTATTTTTATATATATATTTTTTTTATTTTTATACTTATTTTTACACTTATTATTATTTTTATTTTTATACCTATTTTTATACTTTTTCTTATTTTTATACTTATTTTTTTCTTTATTTTTATACATATTCTTATTTTTATTTTTATTCTTATTTTTATACTTATTCTTATTTTTATACTTATTTTTATACTTAATCTTATTTTTATATTTATTTTTATACTTATTCTTATTTTTTTTACAATTTTTTTTACTTATTCTTATTTTTATACTTATTTTTATACATATTCTTATTTTTATTTTTATACTTATTTTTATACTTATTTTTATACTTATTCTTATTTTTATACTTATTTTTATACTTAATCTTATTTTTATACTTATTTCTATACTTATTCTTATTTTTTTACAATTTTTTTTACTTATTCTTATTTTTATACTTATTTTTATACATATTCTTATTTTTATTTTTATTCTTATTTTTATACTTATTCTTATTTTTATACTTATTTTTATATTTATTCTTATTTTAATTCTTATTTTTATACTTATTTTTTTTTATACTTATTTTTATTTTTATACTTATTTTTATACTTATTCTTATTTTTATACTTATTTTTATATTTATTCTTATTTTAAATCTTATTTTTATACTTATTTTTTTTTATACTTATTTTTATTTTTTTACTTATTTTTATACTTATTTTTATTTTTATACTTATTTTTATACTTAATTTTATACTTATTCTTATTTTTATACTTATTTTTATACTTATTTTTTTATACTTATTTTTATTTTTATACTTATTTTTATACTTATTTTTATACTTACTCATATTTTTATACTTATTTTTATACTTATTCTTATTTTAATTCTTATTTTTATACGTAATCTTATTTTTATACTTATTTTTATACTTATTCTTATTTTTTTACTTATTTTTATACTTATTTTTATTTTTATACTTATTTTTATACTTAATTTTATACTTATTCTTATTTTTATACTTATTTTTATACTTATTTTTTTATACTTATTTTTATTTTTATACTTATTTTTATACTTATTTTTATACTTATTCTTATTTTTATACTTATTTTTATACTTAATCTTATTTTTATACTTATTTTTATACTTATTCTTATTTTTTTACATTTTTTTTTACTTATTCTTATTTTTATACTTATTTTTATACATATTCTTATTTTTATTTTTATACTTATTTTTACACTTATTATTATTTTTATTTTTATACCTATTTTTATACTTTTTCTTATTTTTATACTTATTTTTTTCTTTATTTTTATATATATTGTTATTTTTATTTTTATTCTTATTTTTATACTTATTCTTATTTTTATAATTATTTTTATACTTATTCTTATTTTTATACTTATTTTTTTATACTTATTTTTATTTTTATACTTATTTTTATACTTAATTTTATACTTATTCTTATTTTTATACTTATTTTTATACTTATTCTTATTTTTATACTTATTTTTATACTTAATCTTATTTTTATATTTATTTTTATACTTATTCTTATTTTTTTTACAATTTTTTTTACTTATTCTTATTTTTATACTTATTTTTATACATATTCTTATTTTTATTTTTATACTTATTTTTATACTTATTTTTATACTTATTCTTATTTTTATACTTATTTTTATACTTAATCTTATTTTTATACTTATTTTTATACTTATTCTTATTTTTTTACAATTTTTTTTACTTATTCTTATTTTTATACTTATTTTTATACATATTCTTATTTTTATTTTTATTCTTATTTTTATACTTATTCTTATTTTTATACTTAATTTTATACTTATTCTTATTTTTATACTTATTTTTATACTTATTTTTTTTATACTTATTTTTATTTTTATACTTATTTTTATACTTATTTTTATACTTATTCTTATTTTTATACTTATTTTTATACTTAATCTTATTTTTATATTTATTTTTATACTTATTCTTATTTTTTTACAATTTTTTTTACTTATTCTTATTTTTATACTTATTTTTATACATATTCTTATTTTTATTCTTATTTTTATACTTATTCTTATTTTTATACTTATTTTTATATTTATTCTTATTTTAATTCTTATTTTTATACTTATTTTTTTTTATACTTATTTTTATTTTTATACTTATTTTTATACTTATTCTTATTTTTATACTTATTTTTATACTTATTCTTATTTTAATTCTTATTTTTATACGTAATCTTATTTTTATACTTATTTTTATACTTATTCTTATTTTTTTACTTATTTTTATACTTATTTTTATTTTTATACTTATTTTTATACATATTCTTATTTTTATTTTTATACTTATTTTTATACTTATTCTTATTTTTATACTTATTTTTATACTTAATCTTATTTTTATACTTATTTTTATACTTATTCTTATTTTTTTACAATTTTTTTTACTTATTCTTATTTTTATACTTATTTTTATACATATTCTTATTTTTATTTTTATACTTATTTTTACACTTATTATTATTTTTATTTTTATACCTATTTTTATACTTTTTCTTATTTTTATACTTATTTTTTTCTTTATTTTTATACATATTCTTATTTTTATTTTTATTCTTATTTTTATACTTATTCTTATTTTTATACTTATTTTTATATTTATTCTTATTTTAAATCTTATTTTTATACTTATTTTTTTTTTATACTTATTTTTATTTTTATACTTATTTTTATACTTATTCTTATTTTTATACTTATTTTTATACTTATTCTTATTTTAATTCTTATTTTTATACGTAATCTTATTTTTATACTTATTTTTATACTTATTCTTATTTTTTTACTTATTTTTATACTTATTTTTATTTTTATACTTATTTTTATACTTAATTTTATACTTATTCTTATTTTTATACTTATTTTTATACTTATTTTTTTATACTTATTTTTATTTTTATACTTATTTTTATACTTATTTTTATACTTATTCTTATTTTTTTACAATTTTTTTTACTTATTCTTATTTTTATACTTATTTTTATACATATTCTTATTTTTATTTTTATACTTATTTTTATACTTATTCTTATTTTTATACTTATTTTTATATTTATTCTTATTTTAATTCTTATTTTTATACTTATTTTTTTCTTTATTTTTATACATATTCTTATTTTTATTTTTATAATTATTTTTATACTTATTCTTATTTTTATACTTATTTTTATACTTATTTTTTTTATACTTATTTTTATTTTTATACTTATTTTTATACTTAATTTTATACTTATTCTTATTTTTATACTTATTTTTATACTTATTTTTTTTATACTTATTTTTATTTTTATACTTATTTTTATACTTATTTTTATACTTATTCTTATTTTTATACTTATTTTTATACTTAATCTTATTTTTATATTTATTTTTATACTTATTCTTATTTTTTTACAATTTTTTTTACTTATTCTTATTTTTATACTTATTTTTATACATATTCTTATTTTTATTTTTATACTTATTTTTATACTTATTTTTATACTTATTCTTATTTTTATACTTATTTTTATACTTAATCTTATTTTTATACTTATTTTTATACTTATTCTTATTTTTTTACAATTTTTTTTACTTATTCTTATTTTTATACTTATTTTTACACTTATTATTATTTTTATTTTTATACCTATTTTTATACTTTTTCTTATTTTTATACTTATTTTTTTCTTTATTTTTATACATATTCTTATTTTTATTTTTATTCTTATTTTTATACTTATTCTTATTTTTATACTTATTTTTATATTTATTCTTATTTTAATTCTTATTTTTATACTTATTTTTATTTTTATACTTATTTTTATACTTATTCTTATTTTTATACTTATTTTTATACTTATTCTTATTTTAATTCTTACTTTTATACTTAATCTTATTTTTATACTTATTTTTATACTTATTCTTATTTTTTTACTTATTTTTATACTTATTTTTATTCTTATTTTTATACTTATTTTTATACTTATTCTTATTTTTTTACTAATTTTTTTACTTATTCTTATTTTTATACTTATTTTTATACTTCTTATTTTTATACTAATTTTTTATTTTTATACTTATTTTTTTACTTATTCTTATTTTTATACTTATTCTTATTTAAATTCTTATTTTTATACATATTTTTTTTTTTTACTTATTTTTATATTTATTTTTATATATATATTTTTTTTATTTTTATACTTATTTTTATACTTAATCTTATTTTTATACTTATTTTTATACTTATTCTTATTTTTTTTACAAATTTTTGTACTTATTCTTATTTTTATACTTATTTTCATACATATTCTTATTTTTATTTTTATACTAATTTTTACACTTATTATTATTTTTATTTTTATACCTATTTTTATACTTATTCTTATTTTTATACTTATTTTTATATTTATTTTTTTCTTTATTTTTATACATATTCTTATTTTTATTTTTATACTTATTTTTATACTTATTCTTATACTTATTTTTATACTTATTTTTATATATATATTTTTTTTATTTTTATACTTATTTTTATACTTAATCTTATTTTTATACTTATTCTTATTTTTTTACAATTTTTTTTACTTATTCTTATTTTTATACTTATTTTTATACATATTCTTATTTTTATACTTATTTTTATATTTATTCTTATTTTAATTCTTATTTTTATACTTATTTTTTTTTATACTTATTTTTATTTTTATACTTATTTTTATACTTTTTCTTATTTTTATACTTATTTTTTTCTTTATTTTTATACATATTCTTATTTTTATTTTTATTCTTATTTTTATACTTATTTTTATACTTCTTATTTTTATACTAATTTTTTTACTTATTCTTATTTTTATACTTATTCTTATTTAAATTCTTATTTTTATACATATTTTTTTTTTTTTACTTATTTTTATATTTATTTTTATATATATATTTTTTTTATTTTTATACTTATTTTTATACTTAATCTTATTTTTATACTTATTTTTATACTTATTCTTATTTTTTTTACAAATTTTTGTACTTATTCTTATTTTTATACTTATTTTCATACATATTCTTATTTTTATTTTTATACTAATTTTTACACTTATTATTATTTTTATTTTTATACCTATTTTTATACTTATTCTTATTTTTCTACTTATTTTTATATTTATTTTTTTCTTTATTTTTATACATATTCTTATTTTTATTTTTATACTTATTTTTATACTTATTCTTATACTTATTTTTATACTTATTTTTATATATATATTTTTTTTATTTTTATACTTATTTTTATACTTAATCTTATTTTTATACTTATTCTTATTTTTTTACAATTTTTTTTACTTATTCTTATTTTTATACTTATTTTTATACATATTCTTATTTTTATTTTTATTCTTATTTTTATACTTATTCTTATTTTTATACTTATTTTTATATTTATTCTTATTTTAATTCTTATTTTTATACTTATTTTTTTTTATACTTATTTTTATTTTTATACTTATTTTTATACTTTTTCTTATTTTTATACTTATTTTTTTCTTTATTTTTATACATATTCTTATTTTTATTTTTATTCTTATTTTTATACTTATTCTTATTTTTATACTTATTTTTATATTTATTCTTATTTTAATTCTTATTTTTATACTTATTTTTTTTTATACTTATTTTTATTTTTATACTTATTTTTATACTTATTCTTATTTTTATACTTATTTTTATATTTATTCTTATTTTAATTCTTATTTTTATACTTATTTTTTTTTATACTTATTTTTATTTTTATACTTATTTTTATACTTACTCATATTATTATACTTATTTTTATACTTATTCTTATTTTAATTCTTATTTTTATACTTAATCTTATTTTTATACTTATTTTTATACTTATTTTTATACTTATTCTTATTTTTATACTTATTTTTATACTTATTTTTATTCTTATTTTTATACTTATTCTTATTTTTATACTTATTTTTAAACGTATTTTTTATACTTATTTTTATTTTTATACTTATTTTTATACTTAATTTTATACTTATTCTTATTTTTATACTTATTTTTATTCTTATTTTTATACTTATTCTTATTTTTATACTTATTTTTATACATATTCTTATTTTTATTTTTATACTTATTTTTACACTTATTATTATTTTTATTTTTATACCTATTTTTATACTTTTTCTTATTTTTATACTTATTTTTTTCTTTATTTTTATACATATTGTTATTTTTATTTTTATTCTTATTTTTATACTTATTCTTATTTTTATAATTATTTTTATACTTATTCTTATTTTTATACTTATTTTTATACATATTCTTATTTTTATTTTTATACTTATTTTTATACTTATTTTTATACTTATTCTTATTTTTATACTTATTTTTATACTTAATCTTATTTTTATACTTATTTTTATACTTATTCTTATTTTTTTACAATTTTTTTTACTTATTCTTATTTTTATACTTATTTTTATACATATTCTTATTTTTATTTTTATACTTATTTTTACACTTATTATTATTTTTATTTTTATACCTATTTTTATACTTTTTCTTATTTTTATACTTATTTTTTTCTTTATTTTTATACATATTCTTATTTTTATTTTTATTCTTATTTTTATACTTATTCTTATTTTTATACTTATTTTTATATTTATTCTTATTTTAATTCTTATTTTTATACTTATTTTTTTTTATACTTATTTTTATTTTTATACTTATTTTTATACTTATTTTTATATTTATTCTTATTTTAATTCTTATTTTTATACGTAATCTTATTTTTATACTTATTTTTATACTTATTCTTATTTTTTTACTTATTTTTATACTTATTTTTATTTTTATACTTATTTTTATACTTAATTTTATACTTATTCTTATTTTTATACTTATTTTTATACTTATTCTTATTTTTATACTTATTTTTATACTTATTTTTATTCTTATTTTTATACTTATTCTTATTTTTATACTTATTTTTAAACGTATTTTTTTATACTTATTTTTATTTTTATACTTATTTTTATACTTAATTTTATACTTATTCTTATTTTTATACTTATTTTTATTCTTATTTTTATACTTATTCTTATTTTTATACTTATTTTTATACATATTCTTATTTTTATTTTTATACTTATTTTTACACTTATTATTATTTTTATTTTTATACCTATTTTTATACTTTTTCTTATTTTTATACTTATTTTTTTCTTTATTTTTATACATATTGTTATTTTTATTTTTATTCTTATTTTTATACTTATTCTTATTTTTATAATTATTTTTATACTTATTCTTATTTTTATACTTATTTTTATACTTATTTTTTTATACTTATTTTTATTTTTATACTTATTTTTATACTTAATTTTATACTTATTCTTATTTTTATACTTATTTTTATACTTATTTTTTTTATACTTATTTTTATTTTTATACTTATTTTTATACTTATTCTTATTTTTATACTTATTTTTATACTTAATCTTATTTTTATATTTATTTTTATACTTATTCTTATTTTTTTACAATTTTTTTTACTTATTCTTATTTTTATACTTATTTTTATACATATTCTTATTTTTATTTTTATACTTATTTTTATACTTATTTTTATACTTATTCTTATTTTTATACTTATTTTTATACTTAATCTTATTTTTATACTTATTTTTTATACTTATTCTTATTTTTTTACAATTTTTTTTACTTATTCTTATTTTTATACTTATTTTTATACATATTCTTATTTTTATTTTTATACTTATTTTTACACTTATTATTATTTTTATTTTTATACCTATTTTTATACTTTTTCTTATTTTTATACTTATTTTTTTCTTTATTTTTATACATATTCTTATTTTTATTTTTATTCTTATTTTTATACTTATTCTTATTTTTATACTTATTTTTATATTTATTCTTATTTTAATTCTTATTTTTATACTTATTTTTTTTTATACTTATTTTTATTTTTATACTTATTTTTATACTTATTCTTATTTTTATACTTATTTTTATATTTATTCTTATTTTAATTCTTATTTTTATACGTAATCTTATTTTTATACTTATTTTTATACTTATTCTTATTTTTTTACTTATTTTTATACTTATTTTTATTTTTATACTTATTTTTATACTTAATTTTATACTTATTCTTATTTTTATACTTATTTTTATACTTATTTTTTTATACTTATTTTTATTTTTATACTTATTTTTATACTTAATCTTATTTTTATACTTATTTTTATACTTATTCTTATTTTTTTACAATTTTTTTTACTTATTCTTATTTTTATACTTATTTTTATACATATTCTTATTTTTATTTTTATACTTATTTTTACACTTATTATTATTTTTATTTTTATACCTATTTTTATACTTTTTCTTATTTTTATACTTATTTTTCTCTTTATTTTTATACATATTGTTATTTTTATTTTTATTCTTATTTTTATACTTATTCTTATTTTTATAATTATTTTTATACTTATTCTTATTTTTATACTTATTTTTATATTTATTTTTTTATACTTATTTTTATTTTTATACTTATTTTTATACTTATTTTTATACTTATTCTTATTTTTATACTTATTTTTATATTTATTCTTATTTTAAATCTTATTTTTATACTTATTTTTTTTTTATACTTATTTTTATTTTTATGCTTATTTTTATACTTATTCTTATTTTTATACTTATTTTTATACTTATTCTTATTTTAATTCTTATTTTTATACGTAATCTTATTTTTATACTTATTTTTATACTTATTCTTATTTTTTTACTTATTTTTATACTTATTTTTTTATACTTATTTTTATTTTTATACTTATTTTTATACTTATTTTTATACTTATTCTTATTTTTATACTTATTTTTATACTTAATCTTATTTTTATACTTATTTTTATACTTATTCTTATTTTTATACTTATTTTTATATTTATTCTTATTTTAATTCTTATTTTTATACTTATTTTTTTCTTTATTTTTATACATATTCTTATTTTTATTTTTATAATTATTTTTATACTTATTCTTATTTTTATACTTATTTTTATACTTATTTTTTTTATACTTATTTTTATTTTTATACTTATTTTTATACTTAATTTTATACTTATTCTTATTTTTATACTTATTTTTATACTTATTTTTTTATACTTATTTTTATTTTTATACTTATTTTTATACTTATTCTTATTTTTATACTTATTTTTATACTTAATCTTATTTTTATATTTATTTTTATACTTATTCTTATTTTTTTACAATTTTTTTTACTTATTTTTATTTTTATACTTATTTTTATACATATTCTTATTTTTATTTTTATACTTATTTTTATACTTATTTTTATACTTATTCTTATTTTTATACTTATTTTTATACTTAATCTTATTTTTATACTTATTTTTATACATATTCTTATTTTTATTTTTATACTTATTTTTACACTTATTATTATTTTTAATTTTATACCTATTTTTATACTTTTTCTTATTTTTATACTTATTTTTTTCTTTATTTTTATACATATTCTTATTTTTATTTTTATTCTTATTTTTATACTTATTCTTATTTTTATACTTATTTTTATATTTATTCTTATTTTAATTCTTATTTTTATACTTTTTTTTTATACTTATTTTTATTTTTATACTTATTTTTATACTTACTCATATTTTTATACTTATTTTTATACTTATTCTTATTTTAATTCTTATTTTTATACTTAATCTTATTTTTATACTTATTTTTATACTTATTCTTATTTTTATACTTATTTTTATTCTTATTTTTATACTTATTCCTATTTTTATACTTATTTTTATACTTATTTTTTTATACTTATTTTTATTTTTATACTTATTTTTATACTTAATTTTATACTTATTCTTATTTTTATACTTATTTTTATACTTATTTTTATACTTATTTTTTTATACTTAATCTTATTTTTATACTTATTTTTATACTTATTCTTATTTTTTTACAATTTTTTTTACTTATTCTTATACTTATTTTTATACATATTCTTATTTTTATTTTTATACTTATTTTTACACTTATTATTTTTATTTTTATACCTATTTTTATACTTTTTCTTATTTTTATACTTATTTTTTTCTTTATTTTTATACATATTGTTATTTTTATTTTTATTCTTATTTTTATACTTATTCTTATTTTTATAATTATTTTTATACTTATTCTTATTTTTATACTTATTTTTATACTTATTTTTTTATACTTATTTTTATTTTTATACTTATTTTTATACTTAATTTTATACTTATTCTTATTTTTATACTTATTTTTATACTTATTTTTTTTATACTTATTTTTATTTTTATACTTATTTTTATACTTATTTTTATACTTATTCTTATTTTTATACTTATTTTTATACTTAATCTTATTTTTATATTTATTTTTATACTTATTCTTATTTTTTTACAATTTTTTTTACTTATTCTTATTTTTATACTTATTTTTATACATATTCTTTTTTTTATTTTTATACTTATTTTTACACTTATTATTATTTTTATTTTTATACCTATTTTTATACTTTTTCTTATTTTTATACTTATTTTTTCTTTATTTTTATACATATTCTTATTTTTATTTTTATTCTTATTTTTATACTTATTCTTATTTTTATACTTATTTTTATATTTATTCTTATTTTAATTCTTATTTTTATACTTATTTTTTTTATACTTATTTTTATTTTTATACTTATTTTTATACTTATTCTTATTTTTATACTTATTTTTATATTTATTCTTATTTTAAATCTTATTTTTATACTTATTTTTATACTTATTCTTATTTTTATACTTATTTTTATACTTATTCTTATTTTAATTCTTATTTTTATACGTAATCTTATTTTTATACTTATTTTTATACTTATTCTTATTTTTTTACTTATTTTTATACTTATTTTTATTTTTATACTTATTTTTATTTTTATACTTATTTTTATACTTATTTTTATACTTATTCTTATTTTTATACTTATTTTTATACTTAATCTTATTTTTATACTTATTTTTATACTTATTTTTATATTTATTCTTATTTTAATTCTTATTTTTATACTTATTTTTTTTTATACTTATTTTTATTTTTATACTTATTTTTATACTTATTCTTATTTTTATACTTATTTTTATATTTATTCTTATTTTAAATCTTATTTTTATACTTATTTTTTTTTTATACTTATTTTTATTTTTATACTTATTTTTATACTTATTCTTATTTTTATACTTATTTTTATACTTATTCTTATTTTAATTCTTATTTTTATACGTAATCTTATTTTTATACTTATTTTTATACTTATTCTTATTTTTTTACTTATTTTTATACTTATTTTTATTTTTATACTTATTTTTATACTTAATTTTATACTTATTCTTATTTTTATACTTATTTTTATACTTATTTTTTTATACTTATTTTTATTTTTATACTTATTTTTATACTTATTTTTATACTTATTCTTATTTTTATACTTATTTTTATACTTAATCTTATTTTTATACTTATTTTTATACTTATTCTTATTTTTTTACAATTTTTTTTACTTATTCTTATTTTTATACTTATTTTTATACATATTCTTATTTTTATTTTTATACTTATTTTTACACTTATTATTATTTTTATTTTTATACCTATTTTTATACTTTTTCTTATTTTTATACTTATTTTTTTCTTTATTTTTATACATATTGTTATTTTTATTTTTATTCTTATTTTTATACTTATTCTTATTTTTATACTTATTTTTATATTTATTCTTATTTTAATTCTTATTTTTATACTTATTTTTTTCTTTATTTTTATACATATTCTTATTTTTATTTTTATAATTATTTTTATACTTATTTTTATTTTTATACTTATTTTTATACTTATTTTTTTTATACTTATTTTTATTTTTATACTTATTTTTATACTTAATTTTATACTTATTCTTATTTTTATACTTATTTTTATACTTATTTTTTTATACTTATTTTTATTTTTATACTTATTTTTATACTTATTTTTATACTTATTCTTATTTTTATACTTATTTTTATACTTAATCTTATTTTTATATTTATTTTTATACTTATTCTTATTTTTTTACAATTTTTTTTACTTATTCTTATTTTTATACTTATTTTTATACATATTCTTATTTTTATTTTTATTCTTATTTTTATACTTATTCTTATTTTTATACTTATTTTTATATTTATTCTTATTTTAATTCTTATTTTTATACTTATTTTTATTTTTATACTTATTTTTATACTTATTCTTATTTTTATACTTATTTTTATACTTATTCTTATTTTAATTCTTACTTTTATACTTAATCTTATTTTTATACTTATTTTTATACTTATTCTTATTTTTTTACTTATTTTTATACTTATTTTTATTCTTATTTTTATACTTATTTTTATACTTATTCTTATTTTTTTACTAATTTTTTTACTTATTCTTATTTTTATACTTATTTTTATACTTATTATTTTTATACTAATTTTTTATTTTTATACTTATTTTTTTACTTATTCTTATTTTTATACTTATTCTTATTTAAATTCTTATTTTTATACATATTTTTTTTTTTACTTATTTTTATATTTATTTTTATATATATATTTTTTTTATTTTTATACTTATTTTTATACTTAATCTTATTTTTATACTTATTTTTATACTTATTCTTATTTTTTTTACAAATTTTTGTACTTATTCTTATTTTTATACTTATTTTCATACATATTCTTATTTTTATTTTTATACTAATTTTTACACTAATTATTATTTTTATTTTTATACCTATTTTTATACTTATTCTTATTTTTATACTTATTTTTATATTTATTTTTTTCTTTATTTTTATACATATTCTTATTTTTATTTTTATACTTATTTTTATACTTAATCTTATTTTTATACTTATTCTTATTTTTTTACAATTTTTTTTACTTATTCTTATTTTTATACTTATTTTTATACATATTCTTATTTTTATTTTTATTCTTATTTTTATACTTATTCTTATTTTTATACTTATTTTTATATTTATTCTTATTTTAATTCTTATTTTTATACTTATTTTTTTTTATACTTATTTTTATTTTTATACTTATTTTTATACTTTTTCTTTTTTTTATACTTATTTTTTTCTTTATTTTTATACATATTCTTATTTTTATTTTTATTCTTATTTTTATACTTATTTTTATACTTCTTATTTTTATACTAATTTTTTATTTTTATACTTATTTTTTTACTTATTCTTATTTTTATACTTATTCTTATTTAAATTCTTATTTTTATACATATTTTTTTTTTTTTACTTATTTTTATATTTATTTTTATATATATATTTTTTTTATTTTTATACTTATTTTTATACTTAATCTTATTTTTATACTTATTTTTATACTTATTCTTATTTTTTTTACAATTTTATGTACTTATTCTTATTTTTATACTTATTTTCATACATATTCTTATTTTTATTTTTATACTAATTTTTACACTTATTATTATTTTTATTTTTATACCTATTTTTATACTTATTCTTATTTTTATACTTATTTTTATATTTATTTTTTTCTTTATTTTTATACATATTCTTATTTTTATTTTTATACTTATTTTTATACTTATTCTTATACTTATTTTTATACTTATTTTTATATATATATTTTTTTTATTTTTATACTTATTTTTATACTTAATCTTATTTTTATACTTATTCTTATTTTTTTACAATTTTTTTTACTTATTCTTATTTTTATACTTATTTTTATACATATTCTTATTTTTATACTTATTTTTATATTTATTCTTATTTTAATTCTTATTTTTATACTTATTTTTTTTTATACTTATTTTTATTTTTATACTTATTTTTATACTTTTTCTTATTTTTATACTTATTTTTTTCTTTATTTTTATACATATTCTTATTTTTATTTTTATTCTTATTTTTATACTTATTCTTATTTTTATACTTATTTTTATATTTATTCTTATTTTAATTCTTATTTTTATACTTATTTTTTTTTATACTTATTTTTATTTTTATACTTATTTTTATACTTATTCTTATTTTTATACTTATTTTTATATTTATTCTTATTTTAATTCTTATTTTTATACTTATTTTTTTTTATACTTATTTTTATTTTTATACTTATTTTTATAATTACTCATATTTTTATACTTATTTTATACTTATTCTTATTTTAATTCTTATTTTTATACTTAATCTTATTTTTATACTTATTTTTATACTTATTTTTATACTTATTCTTATTTTTATACTTATTTTTATACTTATTTTTATTCTTATTTTTATACTTATTCTTATTTTTATACTTATTTTTATACGTATTTTTTTTATACTTATTTTTATTTTTATACTTATTTTTATACTTAATTTTATACTTATTCTTATTTTTATACTTATTTTTTTATACTTATTTTTATACTTATTTTTATACTTATTTTTATACTTATTCTTATTTTTATACTTATTTTTATACTTAATCTTATTTTTATACTTATTTTTATACTTATTCTTATTTTTTTACAATTTTTTTTACTTATTCTTATTTTTATACTTATTTTTATACATATTCTTATTTTTATTTTTATACTTATTTTTACACTTATTATTTTTATTTTTATACCTATTTTTATACTTTTTCTTATTTTTATACTTATTTTTTTCTTTATTTTTATACATATTGTTATTTTTATTTTTATTCTTATTTTTATACTTATTCTTATTTTTATACTTATTTTTATATTTATTCTTATTTTAATTCTTATTTTTATACTTATTTTTTTCTTTATTTTTATACATATTCTTATTTTTATTTTTATAATTATTTTTATACTTATTCTTATTTTTATACTTATTTTTATACTTATTTTTTTTATACTTATTTTTATTTTTATACTTATTTTTATACTTAATTTTATACTTATTCTTATTTTTATACTTATTTTTATACTTATTTTTTTTATACTTATTTTTATTTTTATACTTATTTTTATACTTATTTTTATACTTATTCTTATTTTTATACTTATTTTTATACTTAATCTTATTTTTATATTTATTTTTATACTTATTCTTATTTTTTTACAATTTTTTTTACTTATTCTTATTTTTATACTTATTTTTATACATATTCTTATTTTTATTTTTATACTTATTTTTACACTTATTATTATTTTTATTTTTATACCTATTTTTATACTTATTCTTATTTTTATAATTATTTTTATACTTATTCTTATTTTTATACTTATTTTTATACTTATTTTTATTTTTATTTTTATACTTATTTTTATACTTATTCTTATTTTTATACTTATTTTTATACTTATTCTTATTTTAATTCTTATTTTTATACTTAATCTTATTTTTATACTTATTTTTATACTTATTCTTATTTTTTTACTTATTTTTATACTTATTTTTATTCTTATTTTTATACTTATTTTTTTTATACTTATTTTTATTTTTATACTTAATTTTATACTTATTCTTATTTTTATACTTATTTTTATACTTATTTTTTTTATACTTATTTTTATTTCTATACTTATTTTTATACTTATTTTTATACTTATTCTTATTTTTATACTTATTTTTATACTTATTCTTATTTTTATACTTATTTTTATACTTATTTTTTTTATACTTATTTTTATTTTTATACTTATTTTTATACTTAATTTTATACTTATTCTTATTTTTATACTTATTTTTATACTTATTTTTTTTATACTTATTTTTATTTCTATACTTATTTTTATACTTATTTTTATACTTATTCTTATTTTTATACTTATTTTTATACTTAATCTTATTTTTATACTTATTTTTATACTTCTTCTTATTTTTTTACAATTTTTTTTACTTATTCTTATTTTTATACTTATTTTTATACATATTCTTATTTTTATTTTTATACTTATTTTTACACTTATTATTATTTTTATTTTTATACCTATTTTTATACTTTTTCTTATTTTTATACTTATTTTTTTCTATATTTTTATACATCTTCTTATTTTTATTTTTATTCTTATTTTTATACTTATTTTTATATTTATTCTTATTTTAATTCTTATTTTTATACTTATTTTTTTTTATACTTATTTTTATTTTTATACTTATTTTTATACTTATTCTTATTTTTATACTTATTTTTATACTTATTCTTATTTTAATTCTTATTTTTATACTTAATCTTATTTTTATACTTATTTTTACACTTATTCTTATTTTTTTACTTATTTTTATACTTATTTTTATTCTTATTTTTATACTTATTTTTTTTTATACTTATTTTTATTTTTATACTTATTTTTATACTTATTCTTATTTTTATACTTATTTTTATATTTATTCTTATTTTAATTCTTATTTTTATACTTATTTTTTTCTTTATTTTTATACATATTCTTATTTTTATTTTTATAATTATTTTTATACTTATTCTTATTTTTATACTTATTTTTATACTTATTTTTTTTATACTTATTTTTATTTTTATACTTATTTTTATACTTAATTTTATACTTATTCTTATTTTTATACTTATTTTTATACTTATTTTTTTTATACTTATTTTTATTTTTATACTTATTTTTATACTTATTTTTATACTTATTCTTATTTTTATACTTATTTTTATACTTAATCTTATTTTTATATTTATTTTTATACTTATTCTTATTTTTTTACAATTTTTTTTACTTATTCTTATTTTTATACTTATTTTTATACATATTCTTATTTTTATTTTTATACTTATTTTTATACTTATTTTTATACTTATTCTTATTTTTATACTTATTCTTATTTTTTTACAATTTTTTTTACTTATTCTTATTTTTATACTTATTTTTATACATATTCTTATTTTTATTTTTATAGTTATTTTTACACTTATTATTATTTTTATTTTTATACCTATTTTTATACTTTTTCTTATTTTTATACTTATTTTTTTCTTTATTTTTATACATATTGTTATTTTTATTTTTATTCTTATTTTTATACTTATTCTTATTTTTATACTTATTTTTATATTTATTCTTATTTTAATTCTTATTTTTATACTTATTTTTTTCTTTATTTTTATACATATTCTTATTTTTATTTTTATACTTATTTTTATACTTATTCTTATTTTTTTACTTATTTTTATACTTATTTTTATTCTTATTTTTATACTTATTTTTATACTTATTCTTATTTTTTTACTAATTTTTTTACTTATTCTTATTTTTATACTTATTTTTATACTTCTTATTTTTATACTAATTTTTTATTTTTATACTTATTTTTTTACTTATTCTTATTTTTATACTTATTCTTATTTAAATTCTTATTTTTATACATATTTTTTTTTTTTTACTTATTTTTATATTTATTTTTATATATATATTTTTTTTATTTTTATACTTATTTTTATACTTAATCTTATTTTTATACTTATTTTTATACTTATTCTTATTTTTTTTACAAATTTTTGTACTTATTCTTATTTTTATACTTATTTTCATTCATATTCTTATTTTTATTTTTATACTAATTTTTACACTTATTATTATTTTTATTTTTATACCTATTTTTATACTTATTCTTATTTTTTATACTTATTTTTATATTTATTTTTTTCTTTATTTTTATACATATTCTTATTTTTATTTTTATACTTATTTTTATACTTATTCTTATACTTATTTTTATACTTATTTTTATATATATATTTTTTTTATTTTTATACTTATTTTTATACTTAATCTTATTTTTATACTTATTCTTTTTTTTTTACAATTTTTTTTACTTATTCTTATTTTTATACTTATTTTTATACATATTCTTATTTTTATTCTTATTTTTATACTTATTCTTATTTTTATACTTATTCTTATTTTAATTCTTATTTTTATACTTAATCTTATTTTTATACTTATTTTTATACTTATTCTTATTTTTTTACTTATTTTTATACTTATTTTTATTCTTATTTTTATACTTATTCTTATTTTTATACTTATTTTTATACTTATTCTTATTTTTTTACTAATTTTTTTACTTATTCTTATTTTTATACTTATTTTTATACTTCTTATTTTTATACTAATTTTTATTTTTATACTTTTTCTTATTTTTATACTTATTTTTTTCTTTATTTTTATACATATTCTTATTTTTATTTTTATTCTTATTTTTATACTTATTCTTATTTTTATACTTATTTTTATATTTATTCTTATTTTAATTCTTATTTTTATACTTATTTTTTTTTATACTTATTTTTATTTTTATACTTATTTTTATACTTATTCTTATTTTTATACTTATTTTTATACTTATTCTTATTTTAATTCTTATTTTTATACTTAATCTTATTTTTATACTTATTTTTACACTTATTCTTATTTTTTTACTTATTTTTATACTTATTTTTATTCTTATTTTTATACTTATTTTTATTCTTATTTTTATACTTATTCTTATTTTTATACTTATTTTTATACTTATTCTTATTTTTTTACTAATTTTTTTACTTATTCTTATTTTTATACTTATTTTTATACTTCTTATTTTTATACAAATTTTTATTTTTATACTTATTTTTTTATTTATTCTTATTTTTATACTTATTCTTATTTAAATTCTTATTTTTATACTTATTTTTTTTTTACTTATTTTTATATTTATTTTTATATATATTTTTTTTTTATTTTTATACTTATTTTTATACTTAATCTTATTTTTATACTTATTTTTATACTTATTCTTATTTTTTTTACAAATTTTATACTTATTCTTATTTTTATACTTATTTTCATACATATTCTTATTTTTATTTTTATACTTATTTTTACACTTATTTTTATACTTATTCTTATTTTTATACTTATTTTTATACTTAATCTTATTTTTATATTTATTTTTATACTTATTCTTATTTTTTTACAATTTTTTTTACTTATTCTTATTTTTATACTTATTTTTATACATATTCTTATTTTTATTTTTATACTTATTTTTATACTTATTTTTATACTTATTCTTATTTTTATACTTATTTTTATACTTAATCTTATTTTTATACTTATTTTTATACTTATTCTTATTTTTTTTACATTTTTTTTTACTTATTCTTATTTTTATACTTATTTTTATACATATTCTTATTTTTATTTTTATACTTATTTTTACTTATTATTATTTTTATTTTTATACCTATTTTTATACTTTTTCTTATTTTTATACTTATTTTTTTCTTTATTTTTATACATATTCTTATTTTTATTTTTATTCTTATTTTTATACTTATTCTTATTTTTATACTTATTTTTATATTTATTCTTATTTTAATTCTTATTTTTATACTTATTTTTTTTTATACTTATTTTTATTTTTATACTTATTTTTATACTTATTCTAATTTTTATACTTATTTTTATACTTATTCTTATTTTAATTCTTATTTTTATACTTAATCTTATTTTTATACTTATTTTTATACTTATTCTTATTTTTTTACTTATTTTTATACTTATTTTTATTCTTATTTTTATACTTATTCTTATTTTTATACTTATTTTTATACTTATTCTTATTTTTTTACTAATTTTTTTACTTATTCTTATTTTTATACTTATTTTTATACATATTCTTATTTTTATTTTTATAATTATTTTTATACTTATTCTTATTTTTATACATATTTTTATACTTATTTTTTTATACTTATTTTTATTTTTATACTTATTTTTATACTTAATTTTATACTTATTCTTATTTTTATACTTATTTTTATACTTATTTTTTTTATACTTATTTTTATTTCTATACTTATTTTTATACTTATTTTTATACTTATTCTTATTTTTATACTTATTTTTATACATATTCTTATTTTTACTTTTATACTTATTTTTACACTTATTTTTATACTTATTCTTATTTTTATACTTATTTTTATACTTATTTTTTTTATACTTATTTTTATTTCTATACTTATTTTTATACTTATTTTTATACTTATTCTTATTTTTATACTTATTTTTATACATATTCTTATTTTTATTTTTATACTTATTTTTATACTTATTTTTATACTTATTCTTATTTTTATACTTATTTTTATACTTAATCTTATTTTTATACTTATTTTTATACTTATTCTTATTTTTTTACAATTTTTTTTACTTATTCTTATTTTTATACTTATTTTTATACATATTCTTATTTTTATTTTTATACTTATTTTTACACTTATTATTATTTTTATTTTTATACCTATTTTTATACTTTTTCTTATTTTTATACTTATTTTTTTCTTTATTTTTATACATATTCTTATTTTTATTTTTATTCTTATTTTTATACTTATTCTTATTTTTATAATTATTTTTATACTTATTCTTATTTTTATACTTATTTTTATACTTATTTTTTTATACTTATTTTTATTTTTATACTTATTTTTATACTTAATTTTATACTTATTCTTATTTTTATACTTATTTTTATACTTATTTTTTTTATACTTATTTTTATTTTTATACTTATTTTTATACTTATTTTTATACTTATTCTTATTTTTATACTTATTTTTATACTTAATCTTATTTTTATTTTTATACCTATTTTTATACTTTTTCTTATTTTTATACTTATTTTTTTCTTTATTTTTATACATATTCTTATTTTTATTTTTATTCTTATTTTTACACTTATTATTATTTTTATTTTTATACCTATTTTTATACTTTTTCTTATTTTTATACTTATTTTTTTCTTTATTTTTATACATATTCTTATTTTTATTTTTATTCTTATTTTTATACTTATTTTTATACTTATTCTTATTTTTATACTTATTCTTATTTTAAATCTTATTTTTATACTTATTTTTTTTTATACTTATTTTTATTTTTATACTTATTTTTATACTTATTCTTATTTTTATACTTATTTTTATATTTATTCTTATTTTAAATCTTATTTTTATACTTATTTTTTTTTATACTTATTTTTATTTTTATACTTATTTTTATACTTATTCTTATTTTTATACTTATTTTTATACTTATTCTTATTTTAATTCTTATTTTTATACGTAATCTTATTTTTATACTTATTTTTATACTTATTCTTATTTTTTTACTTATTTTTATACTTATTTTTATTTTTATACTTATTTTTATACTTAATTTTATACTTATTCTTATTTTTATACTTATTTTTATACTTATTTTTTTATACTTATTTTTATTTTTATACTTATTTTTATACTTATTTTTATACTTATTCTTATTTTTATACTTATTTTTATACTTAATCTTATTTTTATACTTATTTTTATACTTATTCTTATTTTTTTACAATTTTTTTTACTTATTCTTATTTTTATACTTATTTTTATTCTTATTTTTATACTTATTCTTATTTTTATACTTATTTTTATACTTATTCTTATTTTTTTACTAATTTTTTTACTTATTCTTATTTTTATACTTATTTTTATACATATTCTTATTTTTATTTTTATAATTATTTTTATACTTATTCTTATTTTTATACATATTTTTATACTTATTTTTTTATACTTATTTTTATTTTTATACTTATTTTTATACTTAATTTTATACTTATTCTTATTTTTATACTTATTTTTATACTTATTTTTTTTATACTTATTTTTATTTCTATACTTATTTTTATACTTATTTTTATACTTATTCTTATTTTTATACTTATTTTTATACATATTCTTATTTTTACTTTTATACTTATTTTTACACTTATTTTTATACTTATTCTTATTTTTATACTTATTTTTATACTTATTTTTTTTATACTTATTTTTATTTCTATACTTATTTTTATACTTATTTTTATACTTATTCTTATTTTTATACTTATTTTTATACATATTCTTATTTTTATTTTTATACTTATTTTTATACTTATTTTTATACTTATTCTTATTTTTATACTTATTTTTATACTTAATCTTATTTTTATACTTATTTTTATACTTATTCTTATTTTTTTACAATTTTTTTTACTTATTCTTATTTTTATACTTATTTTTATACATATTCTTATTTTTATTTTTATACTTATTTTTACACTTATTATTATTTTTATTTTTATACCTATTTTTATACTTTTTCTTATTTTTATACTTATTTTTTTCTTTATTTTTATACATATTCTTATTTTTATTTTTATTCTTATTTTTATACTTATTCTTATTTTTATAATTATTTTTATACTTATTCTTATTTTTATACTTATTTTTATACTTATTTTTTTATACTTATTTTTATTTTTATACTTATTTTTATACTTAATTTTATACTTATTCTTATTTTTATACTTATTTTTATACTTATTTTTTTTATACTTATTTTTATTTTTATACTTATTTTTATACTTATTTTTATACTTATTCTTATTTTTATACTTATTTTTATACTTAATCTTATTTTTATATTTATTTTTATACTTATTCTTATTTTTTTTACAATTTTTTTTACTTATTCTTATTTTTATACTTATTTTTATACATATTCTTATTTTTATTTTTATACTTATTTTTATACTTATTTTTATACTTATTCTTATTTTTATACTTATTTTTATACTTAATCTTATTTTTATACTTATTTTTATACTTATTCTTATTTTTTTACAATTTTTTTTACTTATTCTTATTTTTATACTTATTTTTATACATATTCTTATTTTTATTTTTATACTTATTTTTACACTTATTATTATTTTTATTTTTATACCTATTTTTATACTTTTTCTTATTTTTATACTTATTTTTTTCTTTATTTTTATACATATTCTTATTTTTATTTTTATTCTTATTTTTATACTTATTTTTATACTTATTCTTATTTTTATACTTATTCTTATTTTAAATCTTATTTTTATACTTATTTTTTTTTATACTTATTTTTATTTTTATACTTATTTTTATACTTATTCTTATTTTTATACTTATTTTTATATTTATTCTTATTTTAAATCTTATTTTTATACTTATTTTTTTTTATACTTATTTTTATTTTTATACTTATTTTTATACTTATTCTTATTTTTATACTTATTTTTATACTTATTCTTATTTTAATTCTTATTTTTATACGTAATCTTATTTTTATACTTATTTTTATACTTATTCTTATTTTTTTACTTATTTTTATACTTATTTTTATTTTTATACTTATTTTTATACTTAATTTTATACTTATTCTTATTTTTATACTTATTTTTATACTTATTTTTTTATACTTATTTTTATTTTTATACTTATTTTTATACTTATTTTTATACTTATTCTTATTTTTATACTTATTTTTATACTTAATCTTATTTTTATACTTATTTTTATACTTATTCTTATTTTTTTACAATTTTTTTTACTTATTCTTATTTTTATACTTATTTTTATACATATTCTTATTTTTATTTTTATACTTATTTTTACACTTATTATTATTTTTATTTTTATACCTATTTTTATACTTTTTCTTATTTTTATACTTATTTTTTTCTTTATTTTTATACATATTGTTATTTTTATTTTTATTCTTATTTTTATACTTATTCTTATTTTTATACTTATTTTTATATTTATTCTTATTTTAATTCTTATTTTTATACTTATTTTTTTCTTTATTTTTATACATATTCTTATTTTTATTTTTATAATTATTTTTATACTTATTCTTATTTTTATACTTATTTTTATACTTATTTTTTTTATACTTATTTTTATTTTTATACTTATTTTTATACTTAATTTTATACTTATTCTTATTTTTATACTTATTTTTATACTTATTTTTTTTATACTTATTTTTATTTTTATACTTATTTTTATACTTATTTTTATACTTATTCTTATTTTTATACTTATTTTTATACTTAATCTTATTTTTATATTTATTTTTATACTTATTCTTATTTTTTTACAATTTTTTTTACTTATTCTTATTTTTATACTTATTTTTATACATATTCTTATTTTTATTTTTATACTTATTTTTACACTTATTATTATTTTTATTTTTATACCTATTTTTATACTTATTCTTATTTTTATAATTATTTTTATACTTATTCTTATTTTTATACTTATTTTTATACTTATTTTTATTTTTATTTTTATACTTATTTTTATACTTATTCTTATTTTTATTCTTATTTTTATACTTATTCTTATTTTTTTTACAAATTTTTGTACTTATTCTTATTTTTATACTTATTTTCATTCATATTCTTATTTTTATTTTTATACTAATTTTTACACTTATTATTATTTTTATTTTTATACCTATTTTTATACTTATTCTTATTTTTTATACTTATTTTTATATTTATTTTTTTCTTTATTTTTATACATATTCTTATTTTTATTTTTATACTTATTTTTATACTTATTCTTATACTTATTTTTATACTTATTTTTATATATATATTTTTTTTATTTTTATACTTATTTTTATACTTAATCTTATTTTTATACTTATTCTTTTTTTTTTACAATTTTTTTTACTTATTCTTATTTTTATACTTATTTTTATACATATTCTTATTTTTATTCTTATTTTTATACTTATTCTTATTTTTATACTTATTCTTATTTTAATTCTTATTTTTATACTTAATCTTATTTTTATACTTATTTTTATACTTATTCTTATTTTTTTACTTATTTTTATACTTATTTTTATTCTTATTTTTATACTTATTCTTATTTTTATACTTATTTTTATACTTATTCTTATTTTTTTACTAATTTTTTTACTTATTCTTATTTTTATACTTATTTTTATACTTCTTATTTTTATACTAATTTTTATTTTTATACTTTTTCTTATTTTTATACTTATTTTTTTCTTTATTTTTATACATATTCTTATTTTTATTTTTATTCTTATTTTTATACTTATTCTTATTTTTATACTTATTTTTATATTTATTCTTATTTTAATTCTTATTTTTATACTTATTTTTTTTTATACTTATTTTTATTTTTATACTTATTTTTATACTTATTCTTATTTTTATACTTATTTTTATACTTATTCTTATTTTAATTCTTATTTTTATACTTAATCTTATTTTTATACTTATTTTTACACTTATTCTTATTTTTTTACTTATTTTTATACTTATTTTTATTCTTATTTTTATACTTATTTTTATTCTTATTTTTATACTTATTCTTATTTTTATACTTATTTTTATACTTATTCTTATTTTTTTACTAATTTTTTTACTTATTCTTATTTTTATACTTATTTTTATACTTCTTATTTTTATACAAATTTTTATTTTTATACTTATTTTTTTATTTATTCTTATTTTTATACTTATTCTTATTTAAATTCTTATTTTTATACTTATTTTTTTTTTACTTATTTTTATATTTATTTTTATATATATATTTTTTTTATTTTTATACTTATTTTTATACTTAATCTTATTTTTATACTTATTTTTATACTTATTCTTATTTTTTTTACAAATTTTATACTTATTCTTATTTTTATACTTATTTTCATACATATTCTTATTTTTATTTTTATACTTATTTTTACACTTATTTTTATACTTATTCTTATTTTTATACTTATTTTTATACTTAATCTTATTTTTATATTTATTTTTATACTTATTCTTATTTTTTTACAATTTTTTTTACTTATTCTTATTTTTATACTTATTTTTATACATATTCTTATTTTTATTTTTATACTTATTTTTATACTTATTTTTATACTTATTCTTATTTTTATACTTATTTTTATACTTAATCTTATTTTTATACTTATTTTTATACTTATTCTTATTTTTTTTACATTTTTTTTTACTTATTCTTATTTTTATACTTATTTTTATACATATTCTTATTTTTATTTTTATACTTATTTTTACTTATTATTATTTTTATTTTTATACCTATTTTTATACTTTTTCTTATTTTTATACTTATTTTTTTCTTTATTTTTATACATATTCTTATTTTTATTTTTATTCTTATTTTTATACTTATTCTTATTTTTATACTTATTTTTATATTTATTCTTATTTTAATTCTTATTTTTATACTTATTTTTTTTTATACTTATTTTTATTTTTATACTTATTTTTATACTTATTCTAATTTTTATACTTATTTTTATACTTATTCTTATTTTAATTCTTATTTTTATACTTAATCTTATTTTTATACTTATTTTTATACTTATTCTTATTTTTTTACTTATTTTTATACTTATTTTTATTCTTATTTTTATACTTATTCTTATTTTTATACTTATTTTTATACTTATTCTTATTTTTTTACTAATTTTTTTACTTATTCTTATTTTTATACTTATTTTTATACATATTCTTATTTTTATTTTTATAATTATTTTTATACTTATTCTTATTTTTATACATATTTTTATACTTATTTTTTTATACTTATTTTTATTTTTATACTTATTTTTATACTTAATTTTATACTTATTCTTATTTTTATACTTATTTTTATACTTATTTTTTTTATACTTATTTTTATTTCTATACTTATTTTTATACTTATTTTTATACTTATTCTTATTTTTATACTTATTTTTATACATATTCTTATTTTTACTTTTATACTTATTTTTACACTTATTTTTATACTTATTCTTATTTTTATACTTATTTTTATACTTATTTTTTTTATACTTATTTTTATTTCTATACTTATTTTTATACTTATTTTTATACTTATTCTTATTTTTATACTTATTTTTATACATATTCTTATTTTTATTTTTATACTTATTTTTATACTTATTTTTATACTTATTCTTATTTTTATACTTATTTTTATACTTAATCTTATTTTTATACTTATTTTTATACTTATTCTTATTTTTTTACAATTTTTTTTACTTATTCTTATTTTTATACTTATTTTTATACATATTCTTATTTTTATTTTTATACTTATTTTTACACTTATTATTATTTTTATTTTTATACCTATTTTTATACTTTTTCTTATTTTTATACTTATTTTTTTCTTTATTTTTATACATATTCTTATTTTTATTTTTATTCTTATTTTTATACTTATTCTTATTTTTATAATTATTTTTATACTTATTCTTATTTTTATACTTATTTTTATACTTATTTTTTTATACTTATTTTTATTTTTATACTTATTTTTATACTTAATTTTATACTTATTCTTATTTTTATACTTATTTTTATACTTATTCTTATTTTTATACTTATTCTTATTTTAAATCTTATTTTTATACTTATTTTTTTTTATACTTATTTTTATTTTTATACTTATTTTTATACTTATTCTTATTTTTATACTTATTTTTATATTTATTCTTATTTTAAATCTTATTTTTATACTTATTTTTTTTATACTTATTTTTATTTTTATACTTATTTTTATACTTATTCTTATTTTTATACTTATTTTTATACTTATTCTTATTTTAATTCTTATTTTTATACGTAATCTTATTTTTATACTTATTTTTATACTTATTCTTATTTTTTTACTTATTTTTATACTTATTTTTATTTTTATACTTATTTTTATACTTAATTTTATACTTATTCTTATTTTTATACTTATTTTTATACTTATTTTTTTATACTTATTTTTATTTTTATACTTATTTTTATACTTATTTTTATACTTATTCTTATTTTTATACTTATTTTTATACTTAATCTTATTTTTATACTTATTTTTATACTTATTCTTATTTTTTTACAATTTTTTTTACTTATTCTTATTTTTATACTTATTTTTATACATATTCTTATTTTTATTTTTATACTTATTTTTACACTTATTATTATTTTTATTTTTATACCTATTTTTATACTTTTTCTTATTTTTATACTTATTTTTTTCTTTATTTTTATACATATTGTTATTTTTATTTTTATTCTTATTTTTATACTTATTCTTATTTTTATACTTATTTTTATATTTATTCTTATTTTAATTCTTATTTTTATACTTATTTTTTTCTTTATTTTTATACATATTCTTATTTTTATTTTTATAATTATTTTTATACTTATTCTTATTTTTATACTTATTTTTATACTTATTTTTTTTATACTTATTTTTATTTTTATACTTATTTTTATACTTAATTTTATACTTATTCTTATTTTTATACTTATTTTTATACTTATTTTTTTTATACTTATTTTTATTTTTATACTTATTTTTATACTTATTTTTATACTTATTCTTATTTTTATACTTATTTTTATACTTAATCTTATTTTTATATTTATTTTTATACTTATTCTTATTTTTTTACAATTTTTTTTACTTATTCTTATTTTTATACTTATTTTTATACATATTCTTATTTTTATTTTTATACTTATTTTTACACTTATTATTATTTTTATTTTTATACCTATTTTTATACTTATTCTTATTTTTATAATTATTTTTATACTTATTCTTATTTTTATACTTATTTTTATACTTATTTTTATTTTTATTTTTATACTTATTTTTATACTTATTCTTATTTTTATACTTATTTTTATACTTATTCTTATTTTAATTCTTATTTTTATACTTAATCTTATT
Organism: Mixophyes australis; assembly: GCA_036250195.1. Taxonomy (NCBI): domain Eukaryota; kingdom Metazoa; phylum Chordata; class Amphibia; order Anura; family Limnodynastidae; genus Mixophyes; species Mixophyes australis. Next base: position 91,586 of record JAVHZZ010000119.1, read on the forward strand.
TTTATACTTATTTTTATACTTATTCTTATTTTTTTACTTATTTTTATACTTATTTTTATTCTTATTTTTATACTTATTTTTTTTATACTTATTTTTATTTTTATACTTATTTTTATACTTAATTTTATACTTATTCTTATTTTTATACTTATTTTTATACTTATTTTTTTATACTTATTTTTATTTCTATACTTATTTTTATACTTATTTTTATACTTATTCTTATTTTTATACTTATTTTTATACTTATTCTTATTTTTATACTTATTTTTATACTTATTTTTTTTATACTTATTTTTATTTTTATACTTATTTTTATACTTAATTTTATACTTATTCTTATTTTTATACTTATTTTTATACTTATTTTTTTTATACTTATTTTTATTTCTATACTTATTTTTATACTTATTTTTATACTTATTCTTATTTTTATACTTATTTTTATACTTAATCTTATTTTTATACTTATTTTTATACTTCTTATTTTTTTACAATTTTTTTTACTTATTCTTATTTTTATACTTATTTTTATACATATTCTTATTTTTATTTTTATACTTATTTTTACACTTATTATTATTTTTATTTTTATACCTATTTTTATACTTTTTCTTATTTTTATACTTATTTTTTTCTATATTTTTATACATCTTCTTATTTTTATTTTTATTCTTATTTTTATACTTATTCTTATTTTTATACTTATTTTTATATTTATTCTTATTTTAATTCTTATTTTTATACTTATTTTTTTTTATACTTATTTTTATTTTTATACTTATTTTTATACTTATTCTTATTTTTATACTTATTTTTATACTTATTCTTATTTTAATTCTTATTTTTATACTTAATCTTATTTTTATACTTATTTTTACACTTATTCTTATTTTTTTACTTATTTTTATACTTATTTTTATTCTTATTTTTATACTTATTTTTTTTTATACTTATTTTTATTTTTATACTTATTTTTATACTTATTCTTATTTTTATACTTATTTTTATATTTATTCTTATTTTAATTCTTATTTTTATACTTATTTTTTTCTTTATTTTTATACATATTCTTATTTTTATTTTTATAATTATTTTTATACTTATTCTTATTTTTATACTTATTTTTATACTTATTTTTTTTATACTTATTTTTATTTTTATACTTATTTTTATACTTAATTTTATACTTATTCTTATTTTTATACTTATTTTTATACTTATTTTTTTTATACTTATTTTTATTTCTATACTTATTTTTATACTTATTTTTATACTTATTCTTATTTTTATACTTATTTTTATACATATTCTTATTTTTATTTTTATACTTATTTTTATACTTATTTTTATACTTATTCTTATTTTTATACTTATTTTTATACTTAATCTTATTTTTATACTTATTTTTATACTTATTCTTATTTTTTTACAATTTTTTTTACTTATTCTTATTTTTATACTTATTTTTATACATATTCTTATTTTTATTTTTATACTTATTTTTACACTTATTATTATTTTTATTTTTATACCTATTTTTATACTTTTTCTTATTTTTATACTTATTTTTTTCTTTATTTTTATACATATTCTTATTTTTATTTTTATTCTTATTTTTATACTTATTCTTATTTTTATAATTATTTTTATACTTATTCTTATTTTTATACTTATTTTTATACTTATTTTTTTATACTTATTTTTATTTTTATACTTATTTTTATACTTAATTTTATACTTATTCTTATTTTTATACTTATTTTTATACTTATTTTTTTTATACTTATTTTTATTTTTATACTTATTTTTATACTTATTTTTATACTTATTCTTATTTTTATACTTATTTTTATACTTAATCTTATTTTTATATTTATTTTTATACTTATTCTTATTTTTTTTACAATTTTTTTTACTTATTCTTATTTTTATACTTATTTTTATACATATTCTTATTTTTATTTTTATACTTATTTTTATACTTATTTTTATACTTATTCTTATTTTTATACTTATTTTTATACTTAATCTTATTTTTATACTTATTTTTATACTTATTCTTATTTTTTTACAATTTTTTTTACTTATTCTTATTTTTATACTTATTTTTATACATATTCTTATTTTTATTTTTATACTTATTTTTACACTTATTATTATTTTTATTTTTATACCTATTTTTATACTTTTTCTTATTTTTATACTTATTTTTTTCTTTATTTTTATACATATTCTTATTTTTATTTTTATTCTTATTTTTATACTTATTTTTATACTTATTCTTATTTTTATACTTATTCTTATTTTAAATCTTATTTTTATACTTATTTTTTTTTATACTTATTTTTATTTTTATACTTATTTTTATACTTATTCTTATTTTTATACTTATTTTTATATTTATTCTTATTTTAAATCTTATTTTTATACTTATTTTTTTTTATACTTATTTTTATTTTTATACTTATTTTTATACTTATTCTTATTTTTATACTTATTTTTATACTTATTCTTATTTTAATTCTTATTTTTATACGTAATCTTATTTTTATACTTATTTTTATACTTATTCTTATTTTTTTACTTATTTTTATACTTATTTTTATTTTTATACTTATTTTTATACTTAATTTTATACTTATTCTTATTTTTATACTTATTTTTATACTTATTTTTTTATACTTATTTTTATTTTTATACTTATTTTTATACTTATTTTTATACTTATTCTTATTTTTATACTTATTTTTATACTTAATCTTATTTTTATACTTATTTTTATACTTATTCTTATTTTTTTACAATTTTTTTTACTTATTCTTATTTTTATACTTATTTTTATACATATTCTTATTTTTATTTTTATACTTATTTTTACACTTATTATTATTTTTATTTTTATACCTATTTTTATACTTTTTCTTATTTTTATACTTATTTTTTTCTTTATTTTTATACATATTGTTATTTTTATTTTTATTCTTATTTTTATACTTATTCTTATTTTTATACTTATTTTTATATTTATTCTTATTTTAATTCTTATTTTTATACTTATTTTTTTCTTTATTTTTATACATATTCTTATTTTTATTTTTATAATTATTTTTATACTTATTCTTATTTTTATACTTATTTTTATACTTATTTTTTTTTATACTTATTTTTATTTTTATACTTATTTTTATACTTAATTTTATACTTATTCTTATTTTTATACTTATTTTTATACTTATTTTTTTTATACTTATTTTTATTTTTATACTTATTTTTATACTTATTTTTATACTTATTCTTATTTTTATACTTATTTTTATACTTAATCTTATTTTTATATTTATTTTTATACTTATTCTTATTTTTTTACAATTTTTTTTACTTATTCTTATTTTTATACTTATTTTTATACATATTCTTATTTTTATTTTTATACTTATTTTTACACTTATTATTATTTTTATTTTTATACCTATTTTTATACTTATTCTTATTTTTATAATTATTTTTATACTTATTCTTATTTTTATACTTATTTTTATACTTATTTTTATTTTTATTTTTATACTTATTTTTATACTTATTCTTATTTTTATACTTATTTTTATACTTATTCTTATTTTAATTCTTATTTTTATACTTAATCTTATTTTTATACTTATTTTTATACTTATTCTTATTTTTTTACTTATTTTTATACTTATTTTTATTCTTATTTTTATACTTATTTTTTTTATACTTATTTTTATTTTTATACTTATTTTTATACTTAATTTTATACTTATTCTTATTTTTATACTTATTTTTATACTTATTTTTTTTATACTTATTTTTATTTCTATACTTATTTTTATACTTATTTTTATACTTATTCTTATTTTTATACTTATTTTTATACTTATTCTTATTTTTATACTTATTTTTATACTTATTTTTTTTATACTTATTTTTATTTTTATACTTATTTTTATACTTAATTTTATACTTATTCTTATTTTTATACTTATTTTTATACTTATTTTTTTTATACTTATTTTTATTTCTATACTTATTTTTATACTTATTTTTATACTTATTCTTATTTTTATACTTATTTTTATACTTAATCTTATTTTTATACTTATTTTTACACTTATTATTATTTTTATTTTTATACCTATTTTTATACTTTTTCTTATTTTTATACTTATTTTTTTCTATATTTTTATACATCTTCTTATTTTTATTTTTATTCTTATTTTTATACTTATTCTTATTTTTATACTTATTTTTATATTTATTCTTATTTTAATTCTTATTTTTATACTTATTTTTTTTTATACTTATTTTTATTTTTATACTTATTTTTATACTTATTCTTATTTTTATACTTATTTTTATACTTATTCTTATTTTAATTCTTATTTTTATACTTAATCTTATTTTTATACTTATTTTTACACTTATTCTTATTTTTTTACTTATTTTTATACTTATTTTTATTCTTATTTTTATACTTATTTTTTTTTATACTTATTTTTATTTTTATACTTATTTTTATACTTATTCTTATTTTTATACTTATTTTTATATTTATTCTTATTTTAATTCTTATTTTTATACTTATTTTTTTCTTTATTTTTATACATATTCTTATTTTTATTTTTATAATTATTTTTATACTTATTCTTATTTTTATACTTATTTTTATACTTATTTTTTTTATACTTATTTTTATTTTTATACTTATTTTTATACTTAATTTTATACTTAATCTTATTTTTATACTTATTTTTATACTTATTTTTTTTATACTTATTTTTATTTTTATACTTATTTTTATACTTATTTTTATACTTATTCTTATTTTTATACTTATTTTTATACTTAATCTTATTTTTATATTTATTTTTATACTTATTCTTATTTTTTTACAATTTTTTTTACTTATTCTTATTTTTATACTTATTTTTATACATATTCTTATTTTTATTTTTATACTTATTTTTATACTTATTTTTATACTTATTCTTATTTTTATACTTATTCTTATTTTTTTACAATTTTTTTTACTTATTCTTATTTTTATACTTATTTTTATACATATTCTTATTTTTATTTTTATAGTTATTTTTACACTTATTATTATTTTTATTTTTATACCAATTTTTATACTTTTTCTTATTTTTATACTTATTTTTTTCTTTATTTTTATACATATTGTTATTTTTATTTTTATTCTTATTTTTATACTTATTCTTATTTTTATACTTATTTTTATATTTATTCTTATTTTAATTCTTATTTTTATACTTATTCTTATTTTTTTACTAATTTTTTTACTTATTCTTATTTTTATACTTATTTTTATACTTCTTATTTTTATACTAATTTTTTATTTTTATACTTATTTTTTTACTTATTCTTATTTTTATACTTATTCTTATTTAAATTCTTATTTTTATACATATTTTTTTTTTTTTACTTATTTTTATATTTATTTTTATATATATATTTTTTTTATTTTTATACTTATTTTTATACTTAATCTTATTTTTATACTTATTTTTATACTTATTCTTATTTTTTTTACAAATTTTTGTACTTATTCTTATTTTTATACTTATTTTCATTCATATTCTTATTTTTATTTTTATACTAATTTTTACACTTATTATTATTTTTATTTTTATACCTATTTTTATACTTATTCTTATTTTTTATACTTATTTTTATATTTATTTTTTTCTTTATTTTTATACATATTCTTATTTTTATTTTTATACTTATTTTTATACTTATTCTTATACTTATTTTTATACTTATTTTTATATATATATTTTTTTTATTTTTATACTTATTTTTATACTTAATCTTATTTTTATACTTATTCTTATTTTTTTATAATTTTTTTTACTTATTCTTATTTTTATACTTATTTTTATACATATTCTTATTTTTATTCTTATTTTTATACTTATTCTTATTTTTATACTTATTCTTATTTTAATTCTTATTTTTATACTTAATCTTATTTTTATACTTATTTTTATACTTATTCTTATTTTTTTACTTATTTTTATACTTATTTTTATTCTTATTTTTATACTTATTCTTATTTTTATACTTATTTTTATACTTATTCTTATTTTTTTACTAATTTTTTTACTTATTCTTATTTTTATACTTATTTTTATACTTCTTATTTTTATACTAATTTTTATTTTTATACTTTTTCTTATTTTTATACTTATTTTTTTCTTTATTTTTATACATATTCTTATTTTTATTTTTATTCTTATTTTTATACTTATTCTTATTTTTATACTTATTTTTATACTTATTCTTATTTTTTTACTAATTTTTTTACTTATTCTTATTTTTATACTTATTTTTATACTTCTTATTTTTATACAAATTTTTATTTTTATACTTATTTTTTTATTTATTCTTATTTTTATACTTATTCTTATTTAAATTCTTATTTTTATACTTATTTTTTTTTTACTTATTTTTATATTTATTTTTATATATATATTTTTTTTATTTTTATACTTATTTTTATACTTAATCTTATTTTTATACTTATTTTTATACTTATTCTTATTTTTTTTACAAATTTTATACTTATTCTTATTTTTATACTTATTTTCATACATATTCTTATTTTTATTTTTATACTTATTTTTACACTTATTTTTATACTTATTATTATTTTTATACTTATTTTTATACTTAATCTTATTTTTATATTTATTTTTATACTTATTCTTATTTTTTTACAATTTTTTTTACTTATTCTTATTTTTATACTTATTTTTATACATATTCTTATTTTTATTTTTATACTTATTTTTATACTTATTTTTATACTTATTCTTATTTTTATACTTATTTTTATACTTAATCTTATTTTTATACTTATTTTTATACTTATTCTTATTTTTTTTACATTTTTTTTTACTTATTCTTATTTTTATACTTATTTTTATACATATTCTTATTTTTATTTTTATACTTATTTTTACTTATTATTATTTTTATTTTTATACCTATTTTTATACTTTTTCTTATTTTTATACTTATTTTTTTCTTTATTTTTATACATATTCTTATTTTTATTTTTATTCTTATTTTTATACTTATTCTTATTTTTATACTTATTTTTATATTTATTCTTATTTTAATTCTTATTTTTATACTTATTTTTATTTTTATACTTATTTTTATACTTATTCTAATTTTTATACTTATTTTTATACTTATTCTTATTTTAATTCTTATTTTTATACTTAATCTTATTTTTATACTTATTTTTATACTTATTCTTATTTTTTTACTTATTTTTATACTTATTTTTATACATATTCTTATTTTTATTTTTATAATTATTTTTATACTTATTCTTATTTTTATACATATTTTTATACTTATTTTTTTTATACTTATTTTTATTTTTATACTTATTTTTATACTTAATTTTATACTTATTCTTATTTTTATACTTATTTTTATACTTATTTTTTTTATACTTATTTTTATTTCTATACTTATTTTTATACTTATTTTTATACTTATTCTTATTTTTATACTTATTTTTATACATATTCTTATTTTTACTTTTATACTTATTTTTACACTTATTATTATTTTTATTTTTATACCTATTTTTATACTTTTTCTTATTTTTATACTTATTTTTTTCTATATTTTTATACATATTCTTATTTTTATTTTTATTCTTATTTTTATACTTATTCTTATTTTTATACTTATTTTTATATTTATTCTTATTTTAATTCTTATTTTTATACTTATTTTTTTTTATACTTATTTTTATTTTTATACTTATTTTTATACTTATTCTTATTTTTATACTTATTTTTATACTTATTCTTATTTTAATTCTTATTTTTATACTTAATCTTATTTTTATACTTATTTTTACACTTATTCTTATTTTTTTACTTATTTTTATACTTATTTTTATTCTTATTTTTATACTTATTTTTTTTTATACTTATTTTTATTTTTATACTTATTTTTATACTTATTCTTATTTTTATACTTATTTTTATATTTATTCTTATTTTAATTCTTATTTTTATACTTATTTTTTTCTTTATTTTTATACATATTCTTATTTTTATTTTTATAATTATTTTTATACTTATTCTTATTTTTATACTTATTTTTATACTTATTTTTTTTATACTTATTTTTATTTTTATACTTATTTTTATACTTAATTTTATACTTATTCTTATTTTTATACTTATTTTTATACTTATTCTTATTTTTATACTTATTTTTATACTTAATCTTATTTTTATATTTATTTTTATACTTATTCTTATTTTTTTACAATTTTTTTTACTTATTCTTATTTTTATACTTATTTTTATACATATTCTTATTTTTATTTTTATACTTATTTTTATACTTATTCTTATTTTTATACTTATTTTTATACTTAATCTTATTTTTATACTTATTTTTATACTTAATCTTATTTTTATATTTATTTTTATACTTATTTTTATACTTAATTTTATACTTATTCTTATTTTTATACTTATTTTTATACTTATTTTTTTTATACTTATTTTTATTTTTATACTTATTTTTATACTTATTTTTATACTTATACTTATTTTTATACTTATTTTTATACTTATTCTTATTTTTATACTTATTTTTATACTTAATCTTATTTTTATATTTATTTTTATACTTATTCTTATTTTTTTACAATTTTTTTTACTTATTCTTATTTTTATACTTATTTTTATACATATTCTTATTTTTATTTTTATACTTATTTTTATACTTATTTTTATACTTATTCTTATTTTTATACTTATTCTTATTTTTTTACAATTTTTTTTACTTATTCTTATTTTTATACTTATTTTTATACATATTCTTATTTTTATTTTTTTACTAATTTTTACACTTTTTATTATTTTTATTTTTATACCTATTTTTATACTTATTCTTATTTTTATACTTATTTTTATATTTATTTTTTTCTTTATTTTTATACATATTCTTATTTTTATTTTTATACTTATTTTTATACTTATTCTTATACTTATTTTTATACTTATTTTTATATATATATTTTTTTTATTTTTATACTTATTTTTATACTTAATCTTATTTTTATACTTATTCTTATTTTTTTACAATTTTTTTTACTTATTCTTGTTTTTATACTTATTTTTATACATATTCTTATTTTTATTTTTATTCTTATTTTTATACTTATTCTTATTTTTATACTTATTTTTATATTTATTCTTATTTTAATTCTTATTTTTATACTTATTTTTTTTTATACTTATTTTTATTTTTATACTTATTTTTATACTTATTCTTATTTTTTTACTTATTTTTATACTTATTTTTATTCTTATTTTTATACTTATTCTTATTTTTATACTTATTTTTATACTTATTCTTATTTTTTTACTAATTTTTTTACTTATTCTTATTTTTATACTTATTTTTATACTTCTTATTTTTATACTAATTTTTATTTTTATACTTTTTCTTATTTTTATACTTATTTTTTTCTTTATTTTTATACATATTCTTATTTTTATTTTTATTCTTATTTTTATACTTATTCTTATTTTTATACTTATTTTTATATTTATTCTTATTTTAATTCTTATTTTTATACTTATTTTTTTTTATACTTATTTTTATTTTTATACTTATTTTTATACTTATTCTAATTTTTATACTTATTTTTATACTTATTCTTATTTTAATTCTTATTTTTATACTTAATCTTATTTTTATACTTATTTTTATACTTATTCTTATTTTTTTACTTATTTTTATACTTATTTTTATTCTTATTTTTATACTTATTCTTATTTTTATACTTATTTTTATACTTATTCTTATTTTTTTACTAATTTTTTTACTTATTCTTATTTTTATACTTATTTTTATACATATTCTTATTTTTATTTTTATAATTATTTTTATACTTATTCTTATTTTTATACATATTTTTATACTTATTTTTTTTATACTTATTTTTATTTTTATACTTATTTTTATACTTAATTTTATACTTATTCTTATTTTTATACTTATTTTTATACTTATTTTTTTTATACTTATTTTTATTTCTATACTTATTTTTATACTTATTTTTATACTTATTCTTATTTTTATACTTATTTTTATACATATTCTTATTTTTACTTTTATACTTATTTTTACACTTATTATTATTTTTATTTTTATACCTATTTTTATACTTTTTCTTATTTTTATACTTATTTTTTTCTATATTTTTATACATATTCTTATTTTTATTTTTATTCTTATTTTTATACTTATTCTTATTTTTATACTTATTTTTATATTTATTCTTATTTTAATTCTTATTTTTATACTTATTTTTTTTTATACTTATTTTTATTTTTATACTTATTTTTATACTTATTCTTATTTTTATACTTATTTTTATACTTATTCTTATTTTAATTCTTATTTTTATACTTAATCTTATTTTTATACTTATTTTTACACTTATTCTTATTTTTTTACTTATTTTTATACTTATTTTTATTCTTATTTTTATACTTATTTTTTTTTATACTTATTTTTATTTTTATACTTATTTTTATACTTATTCTTATTTTTATACTTATTTTTATATTTATTCTTATTTTAATTCTTATTTTTATACTTATTTTTTTCTTTATTTTTATACATATTCTTATTTTTATTTTTATAATTATTTTTATACTTATTCTTATTTTTATACTTATTTTTATACTTATTTTTTTTATACTTATTTTTATTTTTATACTTATTTTTATACTTAATTTTATACTTATTCTTATTTTTATACTTATTTTTATACTTAATCTTATTTTTATATTTATTTTTATACTTATTCTTATTTTTTTACAATTTTTTTTACTTATTCTTATTTTTATACTTATTTTTATACATATTCTTATTTTTATTTTTATACTTATTTTTATACTTATTCTTATTTTTATACTTATTTTTATACTTAATCTTATTTTTATACTTATTTTTATACTTAATCTTATTTTTATATTTATTTTTATACTTATTTTTATACTTAATTTTATACTTATTCTTATTTTTATACTTATTTTTATACTTATTTTTTTTATACTTATTTTTATTTTTATACTTATTTTTATACTTATTTTTATACTTATTCTTATTTTTATACTTATTTTTATACTTAATCTTATTTTTATATTTATTTTTATACTTATTCTTATTTTTTTACAATTTTTTTTACTTATTCTTATTTTTATACTTATTTTTATACATATTCTTATTTTTATTTTTATACTTATTTTTATACTTATTTTTATACTTATTCTTATTTTTATACTTATTCTTATTTTTTTACAATTTTTTTTACTTATTCTTATTTTTATACTGATTTTTATACATATTCTTATTTTTATTTTTATACTAATTTTTACACTTATTATTATTTTTATTTTTATACCTATTTTTATACTTATTCTTATTTTTATACTTATTTTTATATTTATTTTTTTCTTTATTTTTATACATATTCTTATTTTTATTTTTATACTTATTTTTATACTTATTCTTATACTTATTTTTATACTTATTTTTATATATATATTTTTTTTATTTTTATACTTATTTTTATACTTAATCTTATTTTTATACTTATTCTTATTTTTTTACAATTTTTTTTACTTATTCTTGTTTTTATACTTATTTTTATACATATTCTTATTTTTATTTTTATTCTTATTTTTATACTTATTCTTATTTTTATACTTATTTTTATATTTATTCTTATTTTAATTCTTATTTTTATACTTATTTTTTTTATACTTATTTTTATTTTTATACTTATTTTTATACTTATTCTTATTTTTTTACTTATTTTTATACTTATTTTTATTCTTATTTTTATACTTATTCTTATTTTTATACTTATTTTTATACTTATTCTTATTTTTTTACTAATTTTTTTACTTATTCTTATTTTTATACTTATTTTTATACTTCTTATTTTTATACTAATTTTTATTTTTATACTTTTTCTTATTTTTATACTTATTTTTTTCTTTATTTTTATACATATTCTTATTTTTATTTTTATTCTTATTTTTATACTTATTCTTATTTTTATACTTATTTTTATATTTATTCTTATTTTAATTCTTATTTTTATACTTATTTTTTTTTATACTTATTTTTATTTTTATACTTATTTTTATACTTATTCTAATTTTTATACTTATTTTTATACTTATTCTTATTTTAATTCTTATTTTTATACTTAATCTTATTTTTATACTTATTTTTATACTTATTCTTATTTTTTTACTTATTTTTATACTTATTTTTATTCTTATTTTTATACTTATTCTTATTTTTATACTTATTTTTATACTTATTCTTATTTTTTTACTAATTTTTTTACTTATTCTTATTTTTATACTTATTTTTATACATATTCTTATTTTTATTTTTATAATTATTTTTATACTTATTCTTATTTTTATACATATTTTTATACTTATTTTTTTTATACTTATTTTTATTTTTATACTTATTTTTATACTTAATTTTATACTTATTCTTATTTTTATACTTATTTTTATACTTATTTTTTTTATACTTATTTTTATTTCTATACTTATTTTTATACTTATTTTTATACTTATTCTTATTTTTATACTTATTTTTATACATATTCTTATTTTTACTTTTATACTTATTTTTACACTTATTATTATTTTTATTTTTATACCTATTTTTATACTTTTTCTTATTTTTATACTTATTTTTTTCTATATTTTTATACATATTCTTATTTTTATTTTTATTCTTATTTTTATACTTATTCTTATTTTTATACTTATTTTTATATTTATTCTTATTTTAATTCTTATTTTTATACTTATTTTTTTTTATACTTATTTTTATTTTTATACTTATTTTTATACTTATTCTTATTTTTATACTTATTTTTATACTTATTCTTATTTTAATTCTTATTTTTATACTTAATCTTATTTTTATACTTATTTTTACACTTATTCTTATTTTTTTACTTATTTTTATACTTATTTTTATTCTTATTTTTATACTTATTTTTTTTTATACTTATTTTTATTTTTATACTTATTTTTATACTTATTCTTATTTTTATACTTATTTTTATATTTATTCTTATTTTAATTCTTATTTTTATACTTATTTTTTTCTTTATTTTTATACATATTCTTATTTTTATTTTTATAATTATTTTTATACTTATTCTTATTTTTATACTTATTTTTATACTTATTTTTTTTATACTTATTTTTATTTTTATACTTATTTTTATACTTAATTTTATACTTATTCTTATTTTTATACTTATTTTTATACTTATTCTTATTTTTATACTTATTTTTATACTTAATCTTATTTTTATATTTATTTTTATACTTATTCTTATTTTTTTACAATTTTTTTTACTTATTCTTATTTTTATACTTATTTTTATACATATTCTTATTTTTATTTTTATACTTATTTTTATACTTATTCTTATTTTTATACTTATTTTTATACTTAATCTTATTTTTATACTTATTTTTATACTTAATCTTATTTTTATATTTATTTTTATACTTATTTTTATACTTAATTTTATACTTATTCTTATTTTTATACTTATTTTTATACTTATTTTTTTTATACTTATTTTTATTTTTATACTTATTTTTATACTTATTTTTATACTTATTCTTATTTTTATACTTATTTTTATACTTAATCTTATTTTTATATTTATTTTTATACTTATTCTTATTTTTTTACAATTTTTTTTACTTATTCTTATTTTTATACTTATTTTTATACATATTCTTATTTTTATTTTTATACTTATTTTTATACTTATTTTTATACTTATTCTTATTTTTATACTTATTCTTATTTTTTTACAATTTTTTTTACTTATTCTTATTTTTATACTGATTTTTATACATATTCTTATTTTTATTTTTATACTAATTTTTACACTTATTATTATTTTTATTTTTATACCTATTTTTATACTTATTCTTATTTTTATACTTATTTTTATATTTATTTTTTTCTTTATTTTTATACATATTCTTATTTTTATTTTTATACTTATTTTTATACTTATTCTTATACTTATTTTTATACTTATTTTTATATATATATTTTTTTTATTTTTATACTTATTTTTATACTTAATCTTATTTTTATACTTATTCTTATTTTTTTACAATTTTTTTACTTATTCTTGTTTTTATACTTATTTTTATACATATTCTTATTTTTATTTTTATTCTTATTTTTATACTTATTCTTATTTTTATACTTATTTTTATATTTATTCTTATTTTAATTCTTATTTTTATACTTATTTTTTTTTATACTTATTTTTATTTTTATACTTATTTTTATACTTATTCTTATTTTTATACTTATTTTTATACTTATTCTTATTTTTTTACTTATTTTTATACTTATTTTTATTCTTATTTTTATACTTATTCTTATTTTTATACTTATTTTTATACTTATTCTTATTTTTTTTACATTTTTTTTTACTTATTCTTATTTTTATACTTATTTTTATACATATTCTTATTTTTATTTTTATACTTATTTTTACTTATTATTATTTTTATTTTTATACCTATTTTTATACTTTTTCTTATTTTTATACTTATTTTTTTCTTTATTTTTATACATATTCTTATTTTTATTTTTATTCTTATTTTTATACTTATTCTTATTTTTATACTTATTTTTATATTTATTCTTATTTTAATTCTTATTTTTATACTTATTTTTATTTTTATACTTATTTTTATACTTATTCTAATTTTTATACTTATTTTTATACTTATTCTTATTTTAATTCTTATTTTTATACTTAATCTTATTTTTATACTTATTTTTATACTTATTCTTATTTTTTTACTTATTTTTATACTTATTTTTATACATATTCTTATTTTTATTTTTATAATTATTTTTATACTTATTCTTATTTTTATACATATTTTTATACTTATTTTTTTTATACTTATTTTTATTTTTATACTTATTTTTATACTTAATTTTATACTTATTCTTATTTTTATACTTATTTTTATACTTATTTTTTTTATACTTATTTTTATTTCTATACTTATTTTTATACTTATTTTTATACTTATTCTTATTTTTATACTTATTTTTATACATATTCTTATTTTTACTTTTATACTTATTTTTACACTTATTATTATTTTTATTTTTATACCTATTTTTATACTTTTTCTTATTTTTATACTTATTTTTTTCTATATTTTTATACATATTCTTATTTTTATTTTTATTCTTATTTTTATACTTATTCTTATTTTTATACTTATTTTTATATTTATTCTTATTTTAATTCTTATTTTTATACTTATTTTTTTTTATACTTATTTTTATTTTTATACTTATTTTTATACTTATTCTTATTTTTATACTTATTTTTATACTTATTCTTATTTTAATTCTTATTTTTATACTTAATCTTATTTTTATACTTATTTTTACACTTATTCTTATTTTTTTACTTATTTTTATACTTATTTTTATTCTTATTTTTATACTTATTTTTTTTTATACTTATTTTTATTTTTATACTTATTTTTATACTTATTCTTATTTTTATACTTATTTTTATATTTATTCTTATTTTAATTCTTATTTTTATACTTATTTTTTTCTTTATTTTTATACATATTCTTATTTTTATTTTTATAATTATTTTTATACTTATTCTTATTTTTATACTTATTTTTATACTTATTTTTTTTATACTTATTTTTCTTTTTATACTTATTTTTATACTTAATTTTATACTTATTCTTATTTTTATACTTATTTTTATACTTATTCTTATTTTTATACTTATTTTTATACTTAATCTTATTTTTATATTTATTTTTATACTTATTCTTATTTTTTTACAATTTTTTTTACTTATTCTTATTTTTATACTTATTTTTATACATATTCTTATTTTTATTTTTATACTTATTTTTATACTTATTCTTATTTTTATACTTATTTTTATACTTAATCTTATTTTTATACTTATTTTTATACTTAATCTTATTTTTATATTTATTTTTATACTTATTTTTATACTTAATTTTATACTTATTCTTATTTTTATACTTATTTTTATACTTATTTTTTTTATACTTATTTTTATTTTTATACTTATTTTTATACTTATTTTTATACTTATTCTTATTTTTATACTTATTTTTATACTTAATCTTATTTTTATATTTATTTTTATACTTATTCTTATTTTTTTACAATTTTTTTTACTTATTCTTATTTTTATACTTATTTTTATACATATTCTTATTTTTATTTTTATACTTATTTTTATACTTATTTTTATACTTATTCTTATTTTTATACTTATTCTTATTTTTTTACAATTTTTTTTACTTATTCTTATTTTTATACTTATTTTTATACATATTCTTATTTTTATTTTTTTACTAATTTTTACACTTTTTATTATTTTTATTTTTATACCTATTTTTATACTTATTCTTATTTTTATACTTATTTTTATATTTATTTTTTTCTTTATTTTTATACATATTCTTATTTTTATTTTTATACTTATTTTTATACTTATTCTTATACTTATTTTTATACTTATTTTTATATATATATTTTTTTTATTTTTATACTTATTTTTATACTTAATCTTATTTTTATACTTATTCTTATTTTTTTACAATTTTTTTTACTTATTCTTGTTTTTATACTTATTTTTATACATATTCTTATTTTTATTTTTATTCTTATTTTTATACTTATTCTTATTTTTATACTTATTTTTATATTTATTCTTATTTTAATTCTTATTTTTATACTTATTTTTTTTTATACTTATTTTTATTTTTATACTTATTTTTATACTTATTCTTATTTTTTTACTTATTTTTATACTTATTTTTATTCTTATTTTTATACTTATTCTTATTTTTATACTTATTTTTATACTTATTCTTATTTTTTTACTAATTTTTTTACTTATTCTTATTTTTATACTTATTTTTATACTTCTTATTTTTATACTAATTTTTATTTTTATACTTTTTCTTATTTTTATACTTATTTTTTTCTTTATTTTTATACATATTCTTATTTTTATTTTTATTCTTATTTTTATACTTATTCTTATTTTTATACTTATTTTTATATTTATTCTTATTTTAATTCTTATTTTTATACTTATTTTTTTTTATACTTATTTTTATTTTTATACTTATTTTTATACTTATTCTAATTTTTATACTTATTTTTATACTTATTCTTATTTTAATTCTTATTTTTATACTTAATCTTATTTTTATACTTATTTTTATACTTATTCTTATTTTTTTACTTATTTTTATACTTATTTTTATTCTTATTTTTATACTTATTCTTATTTTTATACTTATTTTTATACTTATTCTTATTTTTTTACTAATTTTTTTACTTATTCTTATTTTTATACTTATTTTTATACATATTCTTATTTTTATTTTTATAATTATTTTTATACTTATTCTTATTTTTATACATATTTTTATACTTATTTTTTTTATACTTATTTTTATTTTTATACTTATTTTTATACTTAATTTTATACTTATTCTTATTTTTATACTTATTTTTATACTTATTTTTTTTATACTTATTTTTATTTCTATACTTATTTTTATACTTATTTTTATACTTATTCTTATTTTTATACTTATTTTTATACATATTCTTATTTTTACTTTTATACTTATTTTTACACTTATTATTATTTTTATTTTTATACCTATTTTTATACTTTTTCTTATTTTTATACTTATTTTTTTCTATATTTTTATACATATTCTTATTTTTATTTTTATTCTTATTTTTATACTTATTCTTATTTTTATACTTATTTTTATATTTATTCTTATTTTAATTCTTATTTTTATACTTATTTTTTTTTATACTTATTTTTATTTTTATACTTATTTTTATACTTATTCTTATTTTTATACTTATTTTTATACTTATTCTTATTTTAATTCTTATTTTTATACTTAATCTTATTTTTATACTTATTTTTACACTTATTCTTATTTTTTTACTTATTTTTATACTTATTTTTATTCTTATTTTTATACTTATTTTTTTTTATACTTATTTTTATTTTTATACTTATTTTTATACTTATTCTTATTTTTATACTTATTTTTATATTTATTCTTATTTTAATTCTTATTTTTATACTTATTTTTTTCTTTATTTTTATACATATTCTTATTTTTATTTTTATAATTATTTTTATACTTATTCTTATTTTTATACTTATTTTTATACTTATTTTTTTTATACTTATTTTTATTTTTATACTTATTTTTATACTTAATTTTATACTTATTCTTATTTTTATACTTATTTTTATACTTATTCTTATTTTTATACTTATTTTTATACTTAATCTTATTTTTATATTTATTTTTATACTTATTCTTATTTTTTTACAATTTTTTTTACTTATTCTTATTTTTATACTTATTTTTATACATATTCTTATTTTTATTTTTATACTTATTTTTATACTTATTCTTATTTTTATACTTATTTTTATACTTAATCTTATTTTTATACTTATTTTTATACTTAATCTTATTTTTATATTTATTTTTATACTTATTTTTATACTTAATTTTATACTTATTCTTATTTTTATACTTATTTTTATACTTATTTTTTTTATACTTATTTTTATTTTTATACTTATTTTTATACTTATTTTTATACTTATTCTTATTTTTATACTTATTTTTATACTTAATCTTATTTTTATATTTATTTTTATACTTATTCTTATTTTTTTACAATTTTTTTTACTTATTCTTATTTTTATACTTATTTTTATACATATTCTTATTTTTATTTTTATACTTATTTTTATACTTATTTTTATACTTATTCTTATTTTTATACTTATTCTTATTTTTTTACAATTTTTTTTACTTATTCTTATTTTTATACTGATTTTTATACATATTCTTATTTTTATTTTTATACTAATTTTTACACTTATTATTATTTTTATTTTTATACCTATTTTTATACTTATTCTTATTTTTATACTTATTTTTATATTTATTTTTTTCTTTATTTTTATACATATTCTTATTTTTATTTTTATACTTATTTTTATACTTAATCTTATTTTTATACTTATTCTTATTTTTTTACAATTTTTTTTACTTATTCTTGTTTTTATACTTATTTTTATACATATTCTTATTTTTATTTTTATTCTTATTTTTATACTTATTCTTATTTTTATATTTATTCTTATTTTAATTCTTATTTTTATACTTATTTTTTTTTATACTTATTTTTATTTTTATACTTATTTTTATACTTATTCTTATTTTTATACTTATTTTTATACTTATTCTTATTTTTTTACTTATTTTTATACTTTTTATTCTTATTTTTATACTTATTCTTATTTTTATACTTATTTTTATACTTATTCTTATTTTTTTACTAATTTTTTTACTTATTCTTATTTTTATACTTATTTTTATACATATTCTTATTTTTATTTTTATACTTATTTTTACACTTATTATTATTTTTATTTTTATACCTATTTTTATACTTATTCTTATTTTTATAATTATTTTTATACTTATTCTTATTTTTATACTTATTTTTATACTTATTTTTATTTTTATTTTTATACTTATTTTTATACTTATTCTTATTTTTATACTTATTTTTATACTTATTCTTATTTTAATTCTTATTTTTATACTTAATCTTATTTTTATACTTATTTTTATACTTATTCTTATTTTTTTACTTATTTTTATACTTATTTTTATTCTTATTTTTATACTTATTTTTTTTATACTTATTTTTATTTTTATACTTATTTTTATACTTAATTTTATACCTATTCTTATTTTTATACTTATTTTTATACTTATTTTTTTTATACTTATTTTTATTTCTATACTTATTTTTATACTTATTTTTATACTTATTCTTATTTTTATACTTATTTTTATACTTATTCTTATTTTTATACTTATTTTTATACTTATTTTTTTTATACTTATTTTTATTTCTATACTTATTTTTATACTTATTTTTATACTTATTCTTATTTTTATACTTATTTTTATACTTAATCTTATTTTTATACTTATTTTTATACTTCTTCTTATTTTTTTACAATTTTTTTTACTTATTCTTATTTTTATACTTATTTTTATACATATTCTTATTTTTATTTTTATACTTATTTTTACACTTATTATTATTTTTATTTTTATACCTATTTTTATACTTTTTCTTATTTTTATACTTATTTTTTTCTATATTTTTATACATCTTCTTATTTTTATTTTTATTCTTATTTTTATACTTATTCTTATTTTTATACTTATTTTTATATTTATTCTTATTTTAATTCTTATTTTTATACTTATTTTTTTTTATACTTATTTTTATTTTTATACTTATTTTTATACTTATTCTTATTTTTATACTTATTTTTATACTTATTCTTATTTTAATTCTTATTTTTATACTTAATCTTATTTTTATACTTATTTTTACACTTATTCTTATTTTTTTACTTATTTTTATACTTATTTTTATTCTTATTTTTATACTTATTTTTTTTTATACTTATTTTTATTTTTATACTTATTTTTATACTTATTCTTATTTTTATACTTATTTTTATATTTATTCTTATTTTAATTCTTATTTTTATACTTATTTTTTTCTTTATTTTTATACATATTCTTATTTTTATTTTTATAATTATTTTTATACTTATTCTTATTTTTATACTTATTTTTATACTTATTTTTTTTATACTTATTTTTATTTTTATACTTATTTTTATACTTAATTTTATACTTATTCTTATTTTTATACTTATTTTTATACTTATTTTTTTTATACTTATTTTTATTTTTATACTTATTTTTATACTTATTTTTTTACTTATTCTTATTTTTATACTTATTTTTATACATATTCTTATTTTTATTTTTATACTTATTTTTATACTTATTTTTATACTTATTCTTATTTTTATACTTATTCTTATTTTTTTACAATTTTTTTTACTTATTCTTATTTTTATACTTATTTTTATACATATTCTTATTTTTATAGTTATTTTTACACTTATTATTATTTTTATTTTTATACCTATTTTTATACTTTTTCTTATTTTTATACTTATTTTTTTCTTTATTTTTATACATATTGTTATTTTTATTTTTATTCTTATTTTTATACTTATTCTTATTTTTATACTTATTTTTATATTTATTCTTATTTTAATTCTTATTTTTATACTTATTTTTTTCTTTATTTTTATACATATTCTTATTTTTATTTTTATACTTATTTTTATACTTATTCTTATTTTTTTACTTATTTTTATACTTATTTTTATTCTTATTTTTATACTTATTTTTATACTTATTCTTATTTTTTTACTAATTTTTTTACTTATTCTTATTTTTATACTTATTTTTATACTTCTTATTTTTATACTAATTTTTTATTTTTATACTTATTTTTTTACTTATTCTTATTTTTATACTTATTCTTATTTAAATTCTTATTTTTATACATATTTTTTTTTTTTTACTTATTTTTATATTTATTTTTATATATATATTTTTTTTATTTTTATACTTATTTTTATACTTAATCTTATTTTTATACTTATTTTTATACTTATTCTTATTTTTTTTACAAATTTTTGTACTTATTCTTATTTTTATACTTATTTTCATTCATATTCTTATTTTTATTTTTATACTAATTTTTACACTTATTATTATTTTTATTTTTATACCTATTTTTATACTTATTCTTATTTTTTATACTTATTTTTATATTTATTTTTTTCTTTATTTTTATACATATTCTTATTTTTATTTTTATACTTATTTTTATACTTATTCTTATACTTATTTTTATACTTATTTTTATATATATATTTTTTTTATTTTTATACTTATTTTTATACTTAATCTTATTTTTATACTTATTCTTATTTTTTTACAATTTTTTTTACTTATTCTTATTTTTATACTTATTTTTATACATATTCTTATTTTTATTCTTATTTTTATACTTATTCTTATTTTTATACTTATTCTTATTTTAATTCTTATTTTTATACTTAATCTTATTTTTATACTTATTTTTATACTTATTCTTATTTTTTTACTTATTTTTATACTTATTTATATTCTTATTTTTATACTTATTCTTATTTTTATACTTATTTTTATACTTATTCTTATTTTTTTACTAATTTTTTTACTTATTCTTATTTTTATACTTATTTTTATACTTCTTATTTTTATACTTATTTTTTTCTTTATTTTTATACATATTCTTATTTTTATTTTTATTCTTATTTTTATACTTATTCTTATTTTTATACTTATTTTTATACTTATTCTTATTTTTTTACTAATTTTTTTACTTATTCTTATTTTTATACTTATTTTTATACTTCTTATTTTTATACTTATTTTTTTCTTTATTTTTATACATATTCTTATTTTTATTTTTATTCTTATTTTTATACTTATTCTTATTTTTATACTTATTTTTATATTTATTCTTATTTTAATTCTTATTTTTATACTTATTTTTTTTTATACTTATTTTTATTTTTATACTTATTTTTATACTTATTCTTATTTTTATACTTATTTTTATACTTATTCTTATTTTAATTCTTATTTTTATACTTAATCTTATTTTTATACTTATTTTTACACTTATTCTTATTTTTTTACTTATTTTTATACTTATTTTTATTCTTATTTTTATACTTATTTTTATTCTTATTTTTATACTTATTCTTATTTTTATACTTATTTTTATACTTATTCTTATTTTTTTACTAATTTTTTTACTTATTCTTATTTTTATACTTATTTTTATACTTCTTATTTTTATACAAATTTTTATTTTTATACTTATTTTTTTATTTATTCTTATTTTTATACTTATTCTTATTTAAATTCTTATTTTTATACTTATTTTTTTTTTACTTATTTTTATATTTATTTTTATATATATATTTTTTTTATTTTTATACTTATTTTTATACTTAATCTTATTTTTATACTTATTTTTATACTTATTCTTATTTTTTTTACAAATTTTATACTTATTCTTATTTTTATACTTATTTTCATACATATTCTTATTTTTATTTTTATACTTATTTTTACACTTATTTTTATACTTATTCTTATTTTTATACTTATTTTTATACTTAATCTTATTTTTATATTTATTTTTATACTTATTCTTATTTTTTTACAATTTTTTTTACTTATTCTTATTTTTATACTTATTTTTATACATATTCTTATTTTTATTTTTATACTTATTTTTATACTTATTTTTATACTTATTCTTATTTTTATACTTATTTTTATACTTAATCTTATTTTTATACTTATTTTTATACTTATTCTTATTTTTTTTACATTTTTTTTTACTTATTCTTATTTTTATACTTATTTTTATACATATTCTTATTTTTATTTTTATACTTATTTTTACTTATTATTATTTTTATTTTTATACCTATTTTTATACTTTTTCTTATTTTTATACTTATTTTTTTCTTTATTTTTATACATATTCTTATTTTTATTTTTATTCTTATTTTTATACTTATTCTTATTTTTATACTTATTTTTATATTTATTCTTATTTTAATTCTTATTTTTATACTTATTTTTTTTTATACTTATTTTTATTTTTATACTTATTTTTATACTTATTCTAATTTTTATACTTATTTTTATACTTATTCTTATTTTAATTCTTATTTTTATACTTAATCTTATTTTTATACTTATTTTTATACTTATTCTTATTTTTTTACTTATTTTTATACTTATTTTTATTCTTATTTTTATACTTATTCTTATTTTTATACTTATTTTTATACTTATTCTTATTTTTTTACTAATTTTTTTACTTATTCTTATTTTTATACTTATTTTTATACATATTCTTATTTTTATTTTTATAATTATTTTTATACTTATTCTTATTTTTATACATATTTTTATACTTATTTTTTTTATACTTATTTTTATTTTTATACTTATTTTTATACTTAATTTTATACTTATTCTTATTTTTATACTTATTTTTATACTTATTTTTTTTATACTTATTTTTATTTCTATACTTATTTTTATACTTATTTTTATACTTATTCTTATTTTTATACTTATTTTTATACATATTCTTATTTTTACTTTTATACTTATTTTTACACTTATTATTATTTTTATTTTTATACCTATTTTTATACTTTTTCTTATTTTTATACTTATTTTTTTCTATATTTTTATACATATTCTTATTTTTATTTTTATTCTTATTTTTATACTTATTCTTATTTTTATACTTATTTTTATATTTATTCTTATTTTAATTCTTATTTTTATACTTATTTTTTTTTATACTTATTTTTATTTTTATACTTATTTTTATACTTATTCTTATTTTTATACTTATTTTTATACTGATTCTTATTTTAATTCTTATTTTTATACTTAATCTTATTTTTATACTTATTTTTACACTTATTCTTATTTTTTTACTTATTTTTATACTTATTTTTATTCTTATTTTTATACTTATTTTTTTTTATACTTATTTTTATTTTTATACTTATTTTTATACTTATTCTTATTTTTATACTTATTTTTATATTTATTCTTATTTTAATTCTTATTTTTATACTTATTTTTTTCTTTATTTTTATACATATTCTTATTTTTATTTTTATAATTATTTTTATACTTATTCTTATTTTTATACTTATTTTTATACTTATTTTTTTTATACTTATTTTTATTTTTATACTTATTTTTATACTTAATTTTATACTTATTCTTATTTTTATACTTATTTTTATACTTATTCTTATTTTTATACTTATTTTTATACTTAATCTTATTTTTATATTTATTTTTATACTTATTCTTATTTTTTTACAATTTTTTTTACTTATTCTTATTTTTATACTTATTTTTATACATATTCTTATTTTTATTTTTATACTTATTTTTATACTTATTCTTATTTTTATACTTATTTTTATACTTAATCTTATTTTTATACTTATTTTTATACTTAATCTTATTTTTATATTTATTTTTATACTTATTTTTATACTTAATTTTATACTTATTCTTATTTTTATACTTATTTTTATACTTATTTTTTTTATACTTATTTTTATTTTTATACTTATTTTTATACTTATTTTTATACTTATTCTTATTTTTATACTTATTTTTATACTTAATCTTATTTTTATATTTATTTTTATACTTATTCTTATTTTTTTACAATTTTTTTTACTTATTCTTATTTTTATACTTATTTTTATACATATTCTTATTTTTATTTTTATACTTATTTTTATACTTATTTTTATACTTATTCTTATTTTTATACTTATTCTTATTTTTTTACAATTTTTTTTACTTATTCTTATTTTTATACTTATTTTTATACATATTCTTATTTTTATTTTTTTACTAATTTTTACACTTTTTATTATTTTTATTTTTATACCTATTTTTATACTTATTCTTATTTTTATACTTATTTTTATATTTATTTTTTTCTTTATTTTTATACATATTCTTATTTTTATTTTTATACTTATTTTTATACTTATTCTTATACTTATTTTTATACTTATTTTTATATATATATTTTTTTTATTTTTATACTTATTTTTATACTTAATCTTATTTTTATACTTATTCTTATTTTTTTACAATTTTTTTTACTTATTCTTGTTTTTATACTTATTTTTATACATATTCTTATTTTTATTTTTATTCTTATTTTTATACTTATTCTTATTTTTATACTTATTTTTATATTTATTCTTATTTTAATTCTTATTTTTATACTTATTTTTTTTTATACTTATTTTTATTTTTATACTTATTTTTATACTTATTCTTATTTTTATACTTATTTTTATACTTATTCTTATTTTTTTACTTATTTTTATACTTATTTTTATTCTTATTTTTATACTTATTCTTATTTTTATACTTATTTTTATACTTATTCTTATTTTTTTACTAATTTTTTTACTTATTCTTATTTTTATACTTATTTTTATACTTCTTATTTTTATACTAATTTTTATTTTTATACTTTTTCTTATTTTTATACTTATTTTTTTCTTTATTTTTATACATATTCTTATTTTTATTTTTATTCTTATTTTTATACTTATTCTTATTTTTATACTTATTTTTATATTTATTCTTATTTTAATTCTTATTTTTATACTTATTTTTTTTTATACTTATTTTTATTTTTATACTTATTTTTATACTTATTCTAATTTTTATACTTATTTTTATACTTATTCTTATTTTAATTCTTATTTTTATACTTAATCTTATTTTTATACTTATTTTTATACTTATTCTTATTTTTTTACTTATTTTTATACTTATTTTTATTCTTATTTTTATACTTATTCTTATTTTTATACTTATTTTTATACTTATTCTTATTTTTTTACTAATTTTTTTACTTATTCTTATTTTTATACTTATTTTTATACATATTCTTATTTTTATTTTTATAATTATTTTTATACTTATTCTTATTTTTATACATATTTTTATACTTATTTTTTTTATACTTATTTTTATTTTTATACTTATTTTTATACTTAATTTTATACTTATTCTTATTTTTATACTTATTTTTATACTTATTTTTTTTATACTTATTTTTATTTCTATACTTATTTTTATACTTATTTTTATACTTATTCTTATTTTTATACTTATTTTTATACATATTCTTATTTTTACTTTTATACTTATTTTTACACTTATTATTATTTTTATTTTTATACCTATTTTTATACTTTTTCTTATTTTTATACTTATTTTTTTCTATATTTTTATACATATTCTTATTTTTATTTTAATTCTTATTTTTATACTTATTTTTTTTTATACTTATTTTTATTTTTATACTTATTTTTATACTTATTCTTATTTTTATACTTATTTTTATACTTATTCTTATTTTAATTCTTATTTTTATACTTAATCTTATTTTTATACTTATTTTTACACTTATTCTTATTTTTTTACTTATTTTTATACTTATTTTTATTCTTATTTTTATACTTATTTTTTTTTATACTTATTTTTATTTTTATACTTATTTTTATACTTATTCTTATTTTTATACTTATTTTTATATTTATTCTTATTTTAATTCTTATTTTTATACTTATTTTTTTCTTTATTTTTATACATATTCTTATTTTTATTTGTATAATTATTTTTATACTTATTCTTATTTTTATACTTATTTTTATACTTATTTTTTTTATACTTATTTTTATTTTTATACTTATTTTTATACTTAATTTTATACTTATTCTTATTTTTATACTTATTTTTATACTTATTCTTATTTTTATACTTATTTTTATACTTAATCTTATTTTTATATTTATTTTTATACTTATTCTTATTTTTTTACAATTTTTTTTACTTATTCTTATTTTTATACTTATTTTTATACATATTCTTATTTTTATTTTTATACTTATTTTTATACTTATTCTTATTTTTATACTTATTTTTATACTTAATCTTATTTTTATACTTATTTTTATACTTAATCTTATTTTTATATTTATTTTTATACTTATTTTTATACTTAATTTTATACTTATTCTTATTTTTATACTTATTTTTATACTTATTTTTTTTATACTTATTTTTATTTTTATACTTATTTTTATACTTATTTTTATACTTATTCTTATTTTTATACTTATTTTTATACTTAATCTTATTTTTATATTTATTTTTATACTTATTCTTATTTTTTTACAATTTTTTTTACTTATTCTTATTTTTATACTTATTTTTATACATATTCTTATTTTTATTTTTATACTTATTTTTATACTTATTTTTATACTTATTCTTATTTTTATACTTATTCTTATTTTTTTACAATTTTTTTTACTTATTCTTATTTTTATACTGATTTTTATACATATTCTTATTTTTATTTTTATACTAATTTTTACACTTATTATTATTTTTATTTTTATACCTATTTTTATACTTATTCTTATTTTTATACTTATTTTTATATTTATTTTTTTCTTTATTTTTATACATATTCTTATTTTTATTTTTATACTTATTTTTATACTTATTCTTATACTTATTTTTATACTTATTTTTATATATATATTTTTTTTATTTTTATACTTATTTTTATACTTAATCTTATTTTTATACTTATTCTTATTTTTTTACAATTTTTTTTACTTATTCTTGTTTTTATACTTATTTTTATACATATTCTTATTTTTATTTTTATTCTTATTTTTATACTTATTCTTATTTTTATACTTATTTTTATATTTATTCTTATTTTAATTCTTATTTTTATACTTATTTTTTTTTATACTTATTTTTATTTTTATACTTATTTTTATACTTATTCTTATTTTTATACTTATTTTTATACTTATTCTTATTTTTATACTTATTTTTATACTTATTTTTATTCTTATTTTTATACTTATTCTTATTTTTATACTTATTTTTATACTTATTCTTATTTTTTTACTAATTTTTTTACTTATTCTTATTTTTATACTTATTTTTATACTTCTTATTTTTATACTAATTTTTATTTTTATACTTTTTCTTATTTTTATACTTATTTTTTTCTTTATTTTTATACATATTCTTATTTTTATTTTTATTCTTATTTTTATACTTATTCTTATTTTTATACTTATTTTTATATTTATTCTTATTTTAATTCTTATTTTTATACTTATTTTTTTTTATACTTATTTTTATTTTTATACTTATTTTTATACTTATTCTTATTTTTATACTTATTTTTATACTTATTCTTATTTTAATTCTTATTTTTATACTTAATCTTATTTTTATACTTATTTTTATACTTATTCTTATTTTTTTACTTATTTTTATACTTATTTTTATTCTTATTTTTATACTTATTCTTATTTTTATACTTATTTTTATACTTATTCTTATTTTTTTACTTATTTTTATACTTATTTTTATTCTTATTTTTATACTTATTCTTATTTTTATACTTATTTTTATACTTATTCTTATTTTTTTACTTATTTTTATACTTATTTTTATTCTTATTTTTATACTAATTTTTTATTTTTATACTTATTTTTTTACTTATTCTTATTTTTATACTTATTCTTATTTAAATTCTTATTTTTATACTTATTTTTTTTTTTTACTTATTTTTATATTTATTTTTATATATATATATTTTTTATTTTTATACTTATTTTTATACTTAATCTTATTTTTATACTTATTTTTATACTTATTCTTATTTTTTTACAATTTTTTTTACTTATTCTTATTTTTATACTTATTTTTATACATATTCTTATTTTTATTTTTATACTTATTTTTACACTTATTATTATTTTTATTTTTATACCTATTTTTATACTTTTTCTTATTTTTATACTTATTTTTTTCTTTATTTTTATACATATTCTTATTTTTATTTTTATACTTATTTTTATACTTATTTTTATACTTATTCTTATTTTTATACTTATTTTTATACTTATTCTTATTTTTTTACAATTTTTTTTACTTATTCTTATTTTTATACTTATTTTTATACATATTCTTATTTTTATACTTATTTTTATATTTATTCTTATTTTAATTCTTGTTTTTATACTTATTTTTTTCTTTATTTTTATACATATTCTTATTTTTATTTTTATAATTATTTTTATACTTATTCTTATTTTTATACTTATTTTTATACTTATTTTTTTTATACTTATTTTTATTTTTATACTTATTTTTATACTTAATTTTATACTTATTCTTATTTTTATACTTATTTTTATACTTATTTTTTTTATACTTATTTTTATTTTTATACTTATTTTTATACTTATTTTTATACTTATTCTTATTTTTATACTTATTCTTATTTTTTTACAATTTTTTTTACTTATTCATATTTTTATACTTATTTTTATACATATTCTTATTTTTATTTTTATACTTATTTTTATACTTATTTTTATACTTATTCTTATTTTTATACTTATTTTTATACTTAATCTTATTTTTATACTTATTTTTATACTTAATCTTATTTTTATATTTATTTTTATACTTATTCTTATTTTTTTACAATTTTTTTTACTTATTCTTATTTTTATACTTATTTTTATACATATTCTTATTTTTATTTTTATACTTATTTTTATACTTAATTTTATACTTATTCTTATTTTTATACTTATTTTTATACTTATTTTTTTTATATTTATTTTTATTTCTATACTTATTTTTATACTTATTTTTTTCTATATTTTTATACATATTCTTATTTTTATTTTTATTCTTATTTTTATACTTATTCTTATTTTTATACTTATTTTTATATTTATTCTTATTTTAATTCTTATTTTTATACTTATTTTTTTTTATACTTATTTTTATACTTATTCTTATTTTTATACTTATTTTTATACATATTCTTATTTTAATTCTTATTTTTATACTTAATCTTATTTTTATACTTAT
Source organism: Mixophyes australis (assembly GCA_036250195.1). Classification (NCBI taxonomy): domain Eukaryota; kingdom Metazoa; phylum Chordata; class Amphibia; order Anura; family Limnodynastidae; genus Mixophyes; species Mixophyes australis. The sequence goes on from JAVHZZ010000119.1 coordinate 122,377, forward strand.
TTTTACACTTATTCTTATTTTTTTACTTATTTTTATACTTATTTTTATTCTTATTTTTATACTTATTTTTTTTTATACTTATTTTTATTTTTATACTTATTTTTATACTTATTCTTATTTTTATACTTATTTTTATATTTATTCTTATTTTAATTCTTATTTTTATACTTATTTTTATACTTCTTATTTTTATACTAATTTTTATTTTTATACTTTTTCTTATTTTTATACTTATTTTTTTCTTTATTTTTATACATATTCTTATTTTTATTTTTATTCTTATTTTTATACTTATTCTTATTTTTATACTTATTTTTATATTTATTCTTATTTTAATTCTTATTTTTATACTTATTTTTTTTTATACTTATTTTTATTTTTATACTTATTTTTATACTTATTCTTATTTTTATACTTATTTTTATACTTATTCTTATTTTAATTCTTATTTTTATACTTAATCTTATTTTTATACTTATTTTTATACTTATTCTTATTTTTTTACTTATTTTTATACTTATTTTTATTCTTATTTTTATACTTATTCTTATTTTTATACTTATTTTTATACTTATTCTTATTTTTTTACTTATTTTTATACTTATTTTTATTCTTATTTTTATACTTATTCTTATTTTTATACTTATTTTTATACTTATTCTTATTTTTTTACTTATTTTTATACTTATTTTTATTCTTATTTTTATACTAATTTTTTATTTTTATACTTATTTTTTTACTTATTCTTATTTTTATACTTATTCTTATTTAAATTCTTATTTTTATACTTATTTTTTTTTTTTACTTATTTTTATATTTATTTTTATATATATATATTTTTTATTTTTATACTTATTTTTATACTTAATCTTATTTTTATACTTATTTTTATACTTATTCTTATTTTTTTACAATTTTTTTTACTTATTCTTATTTTTATACTTATTTTTATACATATTCTTATTTTTATTTTTATACTTATTTTTACACTTATTATTATTTTTATTTTTATACCTATTTTTATACTTTTTCTTATTTTTATACTTATTTTTTTCTTTATTTTTATACATATTCTTATTTTTATTTTTATACTTATTTTTATACTTATTTTTATACTTATTCTTATTTTTATACTTATTTTTATACTTATTCTTATTTTTTTACATTTTTTTTTACTTATTCTTATTTTTATACTTATTTTTATACATATTCTTATTTTTATACTTATTTTTATATTTATTCTTATTTTAATTCTTGTTTTTATACTTATTTTTTTCTTTATTTTTATACATATTCTTATTTTTATTTTTATAATTATTTTTATACTTATTCTTATTTTTATACTTATTTTTATACTTATTTTTTTTATACTTATTTTTATTTTTATACTTATTTTTATACTTAATTTTATACTTATTCTTATTTTTATACTTATTTTTATACTTATTTTTTTTATACTTATTTTTATTTTTATACTTATTTTTATACTTATTTTTATACTTATTCTTATTTTTATACTTATTCTTATTTTTTTACAATTTTTTTTACTTATTCATATTTTTATACTTATTTTTATACATATTCTTATTTTTATTTTTATACTTATTTTTATACTTATTTTTATACTTATTCTTATTTTTATACTTATTTTTATACTTAATCTTATTTTTATACTTATTTTTATACTTAATCTTATTTTTATATTTATTTTTATACTTATTCTTATTTTTTTACAATTTTTTTTACTTATTCTTATTTTTATACTTATTTTTATACATATTCTTATTTTTATTTTTATACTTATTTTTATACTTAATTTTATACTTATTCTTATTTTTATACTTATTTTTATACTTATTTTTTTTATATTTATTTTTATTTCTATACTTATTTTTATACTTATTTTTTTCTATATTTTTATACATATTCTTATTTTTATTTTTATTCTTATTTTTATACTTATTCTTATTTTTATACTTATTTTTATATTTATTCTTATTTTAATTCTTATTTTTATACTTATTTTTTTTTATACTTATTTTTATACTTATTCTTATTTTTATACTTATTTTTATACATATTCTTATTTTAATTCTTATTTTTATACTTAATCTTATTTTTATACTTATTTTTACACTTATTCTTATTTTTTTACTTATTTTTATACTTATTTTTATTCTTATTTTTATACTTATTTTTTTTTATACTTATTTTTATTTTTATACTTATTTTTATACTTATTCTTATTTTTATACTTATTTTTATATTTATTCTTATTTTAATTCTTATTTTTATACTTATTTTTATACTTATTTTTTTTATACTTATTTTTATTTTTATACTTATTTTTATACTTAATTTTATACTTATTCTTATTTTTATACTTATTTTTATACTTATTTTTTTATACTTATTTTTATTTTTATACTTATTTTTATACTTATTCTTATTTTTATACTTATTTTTATACTTAATCTTATTTTTATATTTATTTTTATACTTATTCTTATTTTTTTACAATTTTTTTTACTTATTCTTATTTTTATACTTATTTTTATACATATTCTTATTTTTATTTTTATACTTATTTTTATACTTAATTTTATACTTATTCTTATTTTTATACTTATTTTTATACTTAATCTTATTTTTATACTTATTTTTATACTTAATCTTATTTTTATATTTATTTTTATACTTATTTTTATACTTAATTTTATACTTATTCTTATTTTTATACTTATTTTTATACTTATTTTTTTTATACTTATTTTTATTTTTATACTTATTTTTATACTTATTCTTATTTTTATACTTATTTTTATACTTAATCTTATTTTTATATTTATTTTTATACTTATTCTTATTTTTTTACAATTTTTTTTACTTATTCTTATTTTTATACTTATTTTTATACATATTCTTATTTTTATTTTTATACTTATTTTTATACTTATTTTTATACTTATTCTTATTTTTATACTTATTCTTATTTTTTTACAATTTTTTTTACTTATTCTTATTTTTATACTTATTTTTATACTTATTATTATTTTTATTTTTATACCTATTTTTATACTTATTCTTATTTTTATACTTATTTTTATATTTATTTTTTTCTTTATTTTTATACATATTCTTATTTTTATACTTATTTTTATACTTATTCTTATACTTATTTTTATACTTATTTTTATAGATATATTTTTTTTATTTTTATACTTATTTTTATACTTAATCTTATTTTTATACTTATTCTTATTTTTTTACAATTTTTTTTACTTATTCTTGTTTTTATACTTATTTTTATACATATTCTTATTTTTATTTTTATTCTTATTTTTATACTTATTCTTATTTTTATACTTATTTTTATATTTATTCTTATTTTAATTCTTATTTTTATACTTATTTTTTTTTATACTTATTTTTATTTTTATACTTATTTTTATACTTAATCTTATTTTTATACTTATTTTTATACTTATTCTTATTTTTTTACTTATTTTTATACTTATTTTTATTCTTATTTTTATACTTATTCTTATTTTTATACTTATTTTTATACTTATTCTTATTTTTTTACTAATTTTTTTACTTATTCTTATTTTTATACTTATTTTTATACTTCTTATTTTTATACTAATTTTTATTTTTATACTTTTTCTTATTTTTATACTTATTTTTTTCTTTATTTTTATACATATTCTTATTTTTATTTTTATTCTTATTTTTATACTTATTCTTATTTTTATACTTATTTTTATATTTATTCTTATTTTAATTCTTATTTTTATACTTATTTTTTTTTATACTTATTTTTATTTTTATACTTATTTTTATACTTATTCTTATTTTTATACTTATTTTTATACTTATTCTTATTTTAATTCTTATTTTTATACTTAATCTTATTTTTATACTTATTTTTATACTTATTCTTATTTTTATACTTATTTTTATACTTATTCTTATTTTTTTACTAATTTTTTTACTTATTCTTATTTTTATACTTATTTTTATACATATTCTTATTTTTATACTTATTTTTATATTTATTCTTATTTTAATTCTTATTTTTATACTTATTTTTTTCTTTATTTTTATACATATTCTTATTTTTATTTTTATAATTATTTTTATACTTATTCTTATTTTTATACTTATTTTTATACTTATTTTTTTTATACTTATTTTTATTTTTATACTTATTTTTATACTTAATTTTATACTTATTCTTATTTTTATACTTATTTTTATACTTATTTTTTTTATACTTATTTTTATTTTTATACTTATTTTTATACTTATTTTTATACTTATTCTTATTTTTATACTTATTCTTATTTTTTTACAATTTTTTTTACTTATTCATATTTTTATACTTATTTTTATACATATTCTTATTTTTATTTTTATACTTATTTTTATACTTATTTTTATACTTATTCTTATTTTTATACTTATTTTTATACTTAATCTTATTTTTATACTTATTTTTATACTTAATCTTATTTTTATATTTATTTTTATACTTATTCTTATTTTTTTACAATTTTTTTTACTTATTCTTATTTTTATACTTATTTTTATACATATTCTTATTTTTATTTTTATACTTATTTTTATACTTAATTTTATACTTATTCTTATTTTTATACTTATTTTTTTTATATTTATTTTTATTTCTATACTTATTTTTATACTTATTTTTTTCTATATTTTTATACATATTCTTATTTTTATTTTTATTCTTATTTTTATACTTATTCTTATTTTTATACTTATTTTTATATTTATTCTTATTTTAATTCTTATTTTTATACTTATTTTTTTTTATACTTATTTTTATACTTATTCTTATTTTTATACTTATTTTTATACATATTCTTATTTTAATTCTTATTTTTATACTTAATCTTATTTTTATACTTATTTTTACACTTATTCTTATTTTTTTACTTATTTTTATACTTATTTTTATTCTTATTTTTATACTTATTTTTTTTTATACTTATTTTTATTTTTATACTTATTTTTATACTTATTCTTATTTTTATACTTATTTTTATATTTATTCTTATTTTAATTCTTATTTTTATACTTATTTTTATACTTATTTTTTTTATACTTATTTTTATTTTTATACTTATTTTTATACTTAATTTTATACTTATTCTTATTTTTATACTTATTTTTATACTTATTTTTTTATACTTATTTTTATTTTTATACTTATTTTTATACTTATTCTTATTTTTATACTTATTTTTATACTTAATCTTATTTTTATATTTATTTTTATACTTATTCTTATTTTTTTACAATTTTTTTTACTTATTCTTATTTTTATACTTATTTTTATACATATTCTTATTTTTATTTTTATACTTATTTTTATACTTAATTTTATACTTATTCTTATTTTTATACTTATTTTTATACTTAATCTTATTTTTATACTTATTTTTATACTTAATCTTATTTTTATATTTATTTTTATACTTATTTTTATACTTAATTTTATACTTATTCTTATTTTTATACTTATTTTTATACTTATTTTTTTTATACTTATTTTTATTTTTATACTTATTTTTATACTTATTCTTATTTTTATACTTATTTTTATACTTAATCTTATTTTTATATTTATTTTTATACTTATTCTTATTTTTTTACAATTTTTTTTACTTATTCTTATTTTTATACTTATTTTTATACATATTCTTATTTTTATTTTTATACTTATTTTTATACTTATTTTTATACTTATTCTTATTTTTATACTTATTCTTATTTTTTTACAATTTTTTTTACTTATTCTTATTTTTATACTTATTTTTATACTTATTATTATTTTTATTTTTATACCTATTTTTATACTTATTCTTATTTTTATACTTATTTTTATATTTATTTTTTTCTTTATTTTTATACATATTCTTATTTTTATACTTATTTTTATACTTATTCTTATACTTATTTTTATACTTATTTTTATAGATATATTTTTTTTATTTTTATACTTATTTTTATACTTAATCTTATTTTTATACTTATTCTTATTTTTTTACAATTTTTTTTACTTATTCTTGTTTTTATACTTATTTTTATACATATTCTTATTTTTATTTTTATTCTTATTTTTATACTTATTCTTATTTTTATACTTATTTTTATATTTATTCTTATTTTAATTCTTATTTTTATACTTATTTTTTTTTATACTTATTTTTATTTTTATACTTATTTTTATACTTAATCTTATTTTTATACTTATTTTTATACTTATTCTTATTTTTTTACTTATTTTTATACTTATTTTTATTCTTATTTTTATACTTATTCTTATTTTTATACTTATTTTTATACTTATTCTTATTTTTTTACTAATTTTTTTACTTATTCTTATTTTTATACTTATTTTTATACTTCTTATTTTTATACTAATTTTTATTTTTATACTTTTTCTTATTTTTATACTTATTTTTTTCTTTATTTTTATACATATTCTTATTTTTATTTTTATTCTTATTTTTATACTTATTCTTATTTTTATACTTATTTTTATATTTATTCTTATTTTAATTCTTATTTTTATACTTATTTTTTTTTATACTTATTTTTATTTTTATACTTATTTTTATACTTATTCTTATTTTTATACTTATTTTTATACTTATTCTTATTTTAATTCTTATTTTTATACTTAATCTTATTTTTATACTTATTTTTATACTTATTCTTATTTTTTTACTTATTTTTATACTTATTTTTATTCTTATTTTTATACTTATTCTTATTTTTATACTTATTTTTATACTTATTCTTATTTTTTTACTAATTTTTTTACTTATTCTTATTTTTATACTTATTTTTATACATATTCTTATTTTTATACTTATTTTTATATTTATTCTTATTTTAATTCTTATTTTTATACTTATTTTTTTCTTTATTTTTATACATATTCTTATTTTTATTTTTATAATTATTTTTATACTTATTCTTATTTTTATACTTATTTTTATACTTATTTTTTTTATACTTATTTTTATTTTTATACTTATTTTTATACTTAATTTTATACTTATTCTTATTTTTATACTTATTTTTATACTTATTTTTTTTATACTTATTTTTATTTTTATACTTATTTTTATACTTATTTTTATACTTATTCTTATTTTTATACTTATTCTTATTTTTTTACAATTTTTTTTACTTATTCATATTTTTATACTTATTTTTATACATATTCTTATTTTTATTTTTATACTTATTTTTATACTTATTTTTATACTTATTCTTATTTTTATACTTATTTTTATACTTAATCTTATTTTTATACTTATTTTTATACTTAATCTTATTTTTATATTTATTTTTATACTTATTCTTATTTTTTTACAATTTTTTTTACTTATTCTTATTTTTATACTTATTTTTATACATATTCTTATTTTTATTTTTATACTTATTTTTATACTTAATTTTATACTTATTCTTATTTTTATACTTATTTTTTTTATATTTATTTTTATTTCTATACTTATTTTTATACTTATTTTTTTCTATATTTTTATACATATTCTTATTTTTATTTTTATTCTTATTTTTATACTTATTCTTATTTTTATACTTATTTTTATATTTATTCTTATTTTAATTCTTATTTTTATACTTATTTTTTTTTATACTTATTTTTATACTTATTCTTATTTTTATACTTATTTTTATACATATTCTTATTTTAATTCTTATTTTTATACTTAATCTTATTTTTATACTTATTTTTACACTTATTCTTATTTTTTTACTTATTTTTATACTTATTTTTATTCTTATTTTTATACTTATTTTTTTTTATACTTATTTTTATTTTTATACTTATTTTTATACTTATTCTTATTTTTATACTTATTTTTATATTTATTCTTATTTTAATTCTTATTTTTATACTTATTTTTATACTTATTTTTTTTATACTTATTTTTATTTTTATACTTATTTTTATACTTAATTTTATACTTATTCTTATTTTTATACTTATTTTTATACTTATTTTTTTATACTTATTTTTATTTTTATACTTATTTTTATACTTATTCTTATTTTTATACTTATTTTTATACTTAATCTTATTTTTATATTTATTTTTATACTTATTCTTATTTTTTTACAATTTTTTTTACTTATTCTTATTTTTATACTTATTTTTATACATATTCTTATTTTTATTTTTATACTTATTTTTATACTTAATTTTATACTTATTCTTATTTTTATACTTATTTTTATACTTAATCTTATTTTTATACTTATTTTTATACTTAATCTTATTTTTATATTTATTTTTATACTTATTTTTATACTTAATTTTATACTTATTCTTATTTTTATACTTATTTTTATACTTATTTTTTTTATACTTATTTTTATTTTTATACTTATTTTTATACTTATTCTTATTTTTATACTTATTTTTATACTTAATCTTATTTTTATATTTATTTTTATACTTATTCTTATTTTTTTACAATTTTTTTTACTTATTCTTATTTTTATACTTATTTTTATACATATTCTTATTTTTATTTTTATACTTATTTTTATACTTATTTTTATACTTATTCTTATTTTTATACTTATTCTTATTTTTTTACAATTTTTTTTACTTATTCTTATTTTTATACTTATTTTTATACTTATTATTATTTTTATTTTTATACCTATTTTTATACTTATTCTTATTTTTATACTTATTTTTATATTTATTTTTTTCTTTATTTTTATACATATTCTTATTTTTATACTTATTTTTATACTTATTCTTATACTTATTTTTATACTTATTTTTATAGATATATTTTTTTTATTTTTATACTTATTTTTATACTTAATCTTATTTTTATACTTATTCTTATTTTTTTACAATTTTTTTTACTTATTCTTGTTTTTATACTTATTTTTATACATATTCTTATTTTTATTTTTATTCTTATTTTTATACTTATTCTTATTTTTATACTTATTTTTATATTTATTCTTATTTTAATTCTTATTTTTATACTTATTTTTTTTTATACTTATTTTTATTTTTATACTTATTTTTATACTTAATCTTATTTTTATACTTATTTTTATACTTATTCTTATTTTTTTACTTATTTTTATACTTATTTTTATTCTTATTTTTATACTTATTCTTATTTTTATACTTATTTTTATACTTATTCTTATTTTTTTACTAATTTTTTTACTTATTCTTATTTTTATACTGATTTTTATACATATTCTTATTTTTATTTTTATACTAATTTTTACACTTATTATTATTTTTATTTTTATACCTATTTTTATACTTATTCTTATTTTTATACTTATTTTTATATTTATTTTTTTCTTTATTTTTATACATATTCTTATTTTTATTTTTATACTTATTTTTATACTTATTCTTATACTTATTTTTATACTTATTTTTATATATATATTTTTTTTATTTTTATACTTATTTTTATACTTAATCTTATTTTTATACTTATTCTTATTTTTTTACAATTTTTTTTACTTATTCTTGTTTTTATACTTATTTTTATACATATTCTTATTTTTATTTTTATTCTTATTTTTATACTTATTCTTATTTTTATACTTATTTTTATATTTATTCTTATTTTAATTCTTATTTTTATACTTATTTTTTTTTATACTTATTTTTATTTTTATACTTATTTTTATACTTATTCTTATTTTTATACTTATTTTTATACTTATTCTTATTTTTTTACTTATTTTTATACTTATTTTTATTCTTATTTTTATACTTATTCTTATTTTTATACTTATTTTTATACTTATTCTTATTTTTTTACTAATTTTTTTACTTATTCTTATTTTTATACTTATTTTTATACTTCTTATTTTTATACTAATTTTTATTTTTATACTTTTTCTTATTTTTATACTTATTTTTTTCTTTATTTTTATACATATTCTTATTTTTATTTTTATTCTTATTTTTATACTTATTCTTATTTTTATACTTATTTTTATATTTATTCTTATTTTAATTCTTATTTTTATACTTATTTTTTTTTATACTTATTTTTATTTTTATACTTATTTTTATACTTATTCTTATTTTTATACTTATTTTTATACTTATTCTTATTTTAATTCTTATTTTTATACTTAATCTTATTTTTATACTTATTTTTATACTTATTCTTATTTTTTTACTTATTTTTATACTTATTTTTATTCTTATTTTTATACTTATTCTTATTTTTATACTTATTTTTATACCTATTCTTATTTTTTTACTTATTTTTATACTTATTTTTATTCTTATTTTTATACTTATTCTTATTTTTATACTTATTTTTATACTTATTCTTATTTTTTTACTTATTTTTATTCTTATTTTTATACTTATTTTTTTCTTTATTTTTATACATATTCTTATTTTTATTTTTATACTTATTTTTATACTTATTTTTATACTTAATCTTATTTTTATACTTATTTTTATACTTATTCTTATTTTTTTACAATTTTTTTTACTTATTCTTATTTTTATACTTATTTTTATACATATTCTTATTTTTATACTTATTTTTATATTTATTCTTATTTTAATTCTTATTTTTATACTTATTTTTTTCTTTATTTTTATACATATTCTTATTTTTATTTTTATAATTATTTTTATACTTATTCTTATTTTTATACTTATTTTTATACTTATTTTTTTTATACTTATTTTTATTTTTATACTTATTTTTATACTTAATTTTATACTTATTCTTATTTTTATACTTATTTTTATACTTATTTTTTTTATACTTATTTTTATTTTTATACTTATTTTTATACTTATTTTTATACTTATTCTTATTTTTATACTTATTCTTATTTTTTTACAATTTTTTTTACTTATTCATATTTTTATACTTATTTTTATACATATTCTTATTTTTATTTTTATACTTATTTTTATACTTATTTTTATACTTATTCTTATTTTTATACTTATTTTTATACTTAATCTTATTTTTATACTTATTTTTATACTTAATCTTATTTTTATATTTATTTTTATACTTATTCTTATTTTTTTACAATTTTTTTTACTTATTCTTATTTTTATACTTATTTTTATACATATTCTTATTTTTATTTTTATACTTATTTTTATACTTAATTTTATACTTATTCTTATTTTTATACTTATTTTTATACTTATTTTTTTTATATTTATTTTTATTTCTATACTTATTTTTATACTTATTTTTTTCTATATTTTTATACATATTCTTATTTTTATTTTTATTCTTATTTTTATACTTATTCTTATTTTTATACTTATTTTTATATTTATTCTTATTTTAATTCTTATTTTTATACTTATTTTTTTTTATACTTATTTTTATACTTATTCTTATTTTTATACTTATTTTTATACATATTCTTATTTTAATTCTTATTTTTATACTTAATCTTATTTTTATACTTATTTTTACACTTATTCTTATTTTTTTACTTATTTTTATACTTATTTTTATTCTTATTTTTATACTTATTTTTTTTTATACTTATTTTTATTTTTATACTTATTTTTATACTTATTCTTATTTTTATACTTATTTTTATATTTATTCTTATTTTAATTCTTATTTTTATACTTATTTTTATACTTATTTTTTTTATACTTATTTTTATTTTTATACTTATTTTTATACTTAATTTTATACTTATTCTTATTTTTATACTTATTTTTATACTTATTTTTTTATACTTATTTTTATTTTTATACTTATTTTTATACTTATTTTTATACTTACTCATATTTTTATACTTATTTTTATACTTATTCTTATTTTAATTCTTATTTTTATACGCAATCTTATTTTTATAGTTATTTTTACACTTATTATTATTTTTATTTTTATACCTATTTTTATACTTTTTCTTATTTTTATACTTATTTTTTTCTTTATTTTTATACATATTGTTATTTTTATTTTTATTCTTATTTTTATACTTATTCTTATTTTTATACTTATTTTTATATTTATTCTTATTTTAATTCTTATTTTTATACTTATTTTTTTCTTTATTTTTATACATATTCTTATTTTTATTTTTATACTTATTTTTATACTTATTCTTATTTTTTTACTTATTTTTATACTTATTTTTATTCTTATTTTTATACTTATTTTTATACTTATTCTTATTTTTTTACTAATTTTTTTACTTATTCTTATTTTTATACTTATTTTTATACTTCTTATTTTTATACTAATTTTTTATTTTTATACTTATTTTTTTACTTATTCTTATTTTTATACTTATTCTTATTTAAATTCTTATTTTTATACATATTTTTTTTTTTTTACTTATTTTTATATTTATTTTTATATATATATTTTTTTTATTTTTATACTTATTTTTATACTTAATCTTATTTTTATACTTATTTTTATACTTATTCTTATTTTTTTTACAAATTTTTGTACTTATTCTTATTTTTATACTTATTTTCATTCATATTCTTATTTTTATTTTTATACTAATTTTTACACTTATTATTATTTTTATTTTTATACCTATTTTTATACTTATTCTTATTTTTTATACTTATTTTTATATTTATTTTTTTCTTTATTTTTATACATATTCTTATTTTTATTTTTATACTTATTTTTATACTTATTCTTATACTTATTTTTATACTTATTTTTATATATATATTTTTTTTATTTTTATACTTATTTTTATACTTAATCTTATTTTTATACTTATTCTTATTTTTTTACAATTTTTTTTACTTATTCTTATTTTTATACTTATTTTTATACATATTCTTATTTTTATTCTTATTTTTATACTTATTCTTATTTTTATACTTATTCTTATTTTAATTCTTATTTTTATACTTAATCTTATTTTTATACTTATTTTTATACTTATTCTTATTTTTTTACTTATTTTTATACTTATTTTTATTCTTATTTTTATACTTATTCTTATTTTTATACTTATTTTTATACTTATTCTTATTTTTTTACTAATTTTTTTACTTATTCTTATTTTTATACTTATTTTTATACTTCTTATTTTTATACTTATTTTTTTCTTTATTTTTATACATATTCTTATTTTTATTTTTATTCTTATTTTTATACTTATTCTTATTTTTATACTTATTTTTATACTTATTCTTATTTTTTTACTAATTTTTTTACTTATTCTTATTTTTATACTTATTTTTATACTTCTTATTTTTATACTTATTTTTTTCTTTATTTTTATACATATTCTTATTTTTATTTTTATTCTTATTTTTATACTTATTCTTATTTTTATACTTATTTTTATATTTATTCTTATTTTAATTCTTATTTTTATACTTATTTTTTTTTATACTTATTTTTATTTTTATACTTATTTTTATACTTATTCTTATTTTTATACTTATTTTTATACTTATTCTTATTTTAATTCTTATTTTTATACTTAATCTTATTTTTATACTTATTTTTACACTTATTCTTATTTTTTTACTTATTTTTATACTTATTTTTATTCTTATTTTTATACTTATTTTTATTCTTATTTTTATACTTATTCTTATTTTTATACTTATTTTTATACTTATTCTTATTTTTTTACTAATTTTTTTACTTATTCTTATTTTTATACTTATTTTTATACTTCTTATTTTTATACAAATTTTTATTTTTATACTTATTTTTTTATTTATTCTTATTTTTATACTTATTCTTATTTAAATTCTTATTTTTATACTTATTTTTTTTTTACTTATTTTTATATTTATTTTTATATATATATTTTTTTTATTTTTATACTTATTTTTATACTTAATCTTATTTTTATACTTATTTTTATACTTATTCTTATTTTTTTTACAAATTTTATACTTATTCTTATTTTTATACTTATTTTCATACATATTCTTATTTTTATTTTTATACTTATTTTTACACTTATTTTTATACTTATTCTTATTTTTATACTTATTTTTATACTTAATCTTATTTTTATATTTATTTTTATACTTATTCTTATTTTTTTACAATTTTTTTTACTTATTCTTATTTTTATACTTATTTTTATACATATTCTTATTTTTATTTTTATACTTATTTTTATACTTATTTTTATACTTATTCTTATTTTTATACTTATTTTTATACTTAATCTTATTTTTATACTTATTTTTATACTTATTCTTATTTTTTTTACATTTTTTTTTACTTATTCTTATTTTTATACTTATTTTTATACATATTCTTATTTTTATTTTTATACTAATTTTTACACTTATTATTATTTTTATTTTTATACCTATTTTTATACTTATTCTTATTTTTATACTTATTTTTATATTTATTTTTTTCTTTATTTTTATACATATTCTTATTTTTATTTTTATACTTATTTTTATACTTATTCTTATACTTATTTTTATACTTATTTTTATATATATATTTTTTTTATTTTTATACTTATTTTTATACTTAATCTTATTTTTATACTTATTCTTATTTTTTTACAATTTTTTTTACTTATTCTTGTTTTTATACTTATTTTTATACATATTCTTATTTTTATTTTTATTCTTATTTTTATACTTATTCTTATTTTTATACTTATTTTTATATTTATTCTTATTTTAATTCTTATTTTTATACTTATTTTTTTTTATACTTATTTTTATTTTTATACTTATTTTTATACTTATTCTTATTTTTATACTTATTTTTATACTTATTCTTATTTTTTTACTTATTTTTATACTTATTTTTATTCTTATTTTTATACTTATTCTTATTTTTATACTTATTTTTATACTTATTCTTATTTTTTTACTAATTTTTTTACTTATTCTTATTTTTATACTTATTTTTATACTTCTTATTTTTATACTAATTTTTATTTTTATACTTTTTCTTATTTTTATACTTATTTTTTTCTTTATTTTTATACATATTCTTATTTTTATTTTTATTCTTATTTTTATACTTATTCTTATTTTTATACTTATTTTTATATTTATTCTTATTTTAATTCTTATTTTTATACTTATTTTTTTTTATACTTATTTTTATTTTTATACTTATTTTTATACTTATTCTTATTTTTATACTTATTTTTATACTTATTCTTATTTTAATTCTTATTTTTATACTTAATCTTATTTTTATACTTATTTTTATACTTATTCTTATTTTTTTACTTATTTTTATACTTATTTTTATTCTTATTTTTATACTTATTCTTATTTTTATACTTATTTTTATACCTATTCTTATTTTTTTACTTATTTTTATACTTATTTTTATTCTTATTTTTATACTTATTCTTATTTTTATACTTATTTTTATACTTATTCTTATTTTTTTACTTATTTTTATTCTTATTTTTATACTTATTTTTTTCTTTATTTTTATACATATTCTTATTTTTATTTTTATACTTATTTTTATACTTATTTTTATACTTAATCTTATTTTTATACTTATTTTTATACTTATTCTTATTTTTTTACAATTTTTTTTACTTATTCTTATTTTTATACTTATTTTTATACATATTCTTATTTTTATACTTATTTTTATATTTATTCTTATTTTAATTCTTATTTTTATACTTATTTTTTTCTTTATTTTTATACATATTCTTATTTTTATTTTTATAATTATTTTTATACTTATTCTTATTTTTATACTTATTTTTATACTTATTTTTTTTATACTTATTTTTATTTTTATACTTATTTTTATACTTAATTTTATACTTATTCTTATTTTTATACTTATTTTTATACTTATTTTTTTTATACTTATTTTTATTTTTATACTTATTTTTATACTTATTTTTATACTTATTCTTATTTTTATACTTATTCTTATTTTTTTACAATTTTTTTTACTTATTCATATTTTTATACTTATTTTTATACATATTCTTATTTTTATTTTTATACTTATTTTTATACTTATTTTTATACTTATTCTTATTTTTATACTTATTTTTATACTTAATCTTATTTTTATACTTATTTTTATACTTAATCTTATTTTTATATTTATTTTTATACTTATTCTTATTTTTTTACAATTTTTTTTACTTATTCTTATTTTTATACTTATTTTTATACATATTCTTATTTTTATTTTTATACTTATTTTTATACTTAATTTTATACTTATTCTTATTTTTATACTTATTTTTATACTTATTTTTTTTATATTTATTTTTATTTCTATACTTATTTTTATACTTATTTTTTTCTATATTTTTATACATATTCTTATTTTTATTTTTATTCTTATTTTTATACTTATTCTTATTTTTATACTTATTTTTATATTTATTCTTATTTTAATTCTTATTTTTATACTTATTTTTTTTTATACTTATTTTTATACTTATTCTTATTTTTATACTTATTTTTATACATATTCTTATTTTAATTCTTATTTTTATACTTAATCTTATTTTTATACTTATTTTTACACTTATTCTTATTTTTTTACTTATTTTTATACTTATTTTTATTCTTATTTTTATACTTATTTTTTTTTATACTTATTTTTATTTTTATACTTATTTTTATACTTATTCTTATTTTTATACTTATTTTTATATTTATTCTTATTTTAATTCTTATTTTTATACTTATTTTTATACTTATTTTTTTTATACTTATTTTTATTTTTATACTTATTTTTATACTTAATTTTATACTTATTCTTATTTTTATACTTATTTTTATACTTATTTTTTTATACTTATTTTTATTTTTATACTTATTTTTATACTTATTTTTATACTTACTCATATTTTTATACTTATTTTTATACTTATTCTTATTTTAATTCTTATTTTTATACGCAATCTTATTTTTATAGTTATTTTTACACTTATTATTATTTTTATTTTTATACCTATTTTTATACTTTTTCTTATTTTTATACTTATTTTTTTCTTTATTTTTATACATATTGTTATTTTTATTTTTATTCTTATTTTTATACTTATTCTTATTTTTATACTTATTTTTATATTTATTCTTATTTTAATTCTTATTTTTATACTTATTTTTTTCTTTATTTTTATACATATTCTTATTTTTATTTTTATACTTATTTTTATACTTATTCTTATTTTTTTACTTATTTTTATACTTATTTTTATTCTTATTTTTATACTTATTTTTATACTTATTCTTATTTTTTTACTAATTTTTTTACTTATTCTTATTTTTATACTTATTTTTATACTTCTTATTTTTATACTAATTTTTTATTTTTATACTTATTTTTTTACTTATTCTTATTTTTATACTTATTCTTATTTAAATTCTTATTTTTATACATATTTTTTTTTTTTTACTTATTTTTATATTTATTTTTATATATATATTTTTTTTATTTTTATACTTATTTTTATACTTAATCTTATTTTTATACTTATTTTTATACTTATTCTTATTTTTTTTACAAATTTTTGTACTTATTCTTATTTTTATACTTATTTTCATTCATATTCTTATTTTTATTTTTATACTAATTTTTACACTTATTATTATTTTTATTTTTATACCTATTTTTATACTTATTCTTATTTTTTATACTTATTTTTATATTTATTTTTTTCTTTATTTTTATACATATTCTTATTTTTATTTTTATACTTATTTTTATACTTATTCTTATACTTATTTTTATACTTATTTTTATATATATATTTTTTTTATTTTTATACTTATTTTTATACTTAATCTTATTTTTATACTTATTCTTATTTTTTTACAATTTTTTTTACTTATTCTTATTTTTATACTTATTTTTATACATATTCTTATTTTTATTCTTATTTTTATACTTATTCTTATTTTTATACTTATTCTTATTTTAATTCTTATTTTTATACTTAATCTTATTTTTATACTTATTTTTATACTTATTCTTATTTTTTTACTTATTTTTATACTTATTTTTATTCTTATTTTTATACTTATTCTTATTTTTATACTTATTTTTATACTTATTCTTATTTTTTTACTAATTTTTTTACTTATTCTTATTTTTATACTTATTTTTATACTTCTTATTTTTATACTTATTTTTTTCTTTATTTTTATACATATTCTTATTTTTATTTTTATTCTTATTTTTATACTTATTCTTATTTTTATACTTATTTTTATACTTATTCTTATTTTTTTACTAATTTTTTTACTTATTCTTATTTTTATACTTATTTTTATACTTCTTATTTTTATACTTATTTTTTTCTTTATTTTTATACATATTCTTATTTTTATTTTTATTCTTATTTTTATACTTATTCTTATTTTTATACTTATTTTTATATTTATTCTTATTTTAATTCTTATTTTTATACTTATTTTTTTTTATACTTATTTTTATTTTTATACTTATTTTTATACTTATTCTTATTTTTATACTTATTTTTATACTTATTCTTATTTTAATTCTTATTTTTATACTTAATCTTATTTTTATACTTATTTTTACACTTATTCTTATTTTTTTACTTATTTTTATACTTATTTTTATTCTTATTTTTATACTTATTTTTATTCTTATTTTTATACTTATTCTTATTTTTATACTTATTTTTATACTTATTCTTATTTTTTTACTAATTTTTTTACTTATTCTTATTTTTATACTTATTTTTATACTTCTTATTTTTATACAAATTTTTATTTTTATACTTATTTTTTTATTTATTCTTATTTTTATACTTATTCTTATTTAAATTCTTATTTTTATACTTATTTTTTTTTTACTTATTTTTATATTTATTTTTATATATATATTTTTTTTATTTTTATACTTATTTTTATACTTAATCTTATTTTTATACTTATTTTTATACTTATTCTTATTTTTTTTACAAATTTTATACTTATTCTTATTTTTATACTTATTTTCATACATATTCTTATTTTTATTTTTATACTTATTTTTACACTTATTTTTATACTTATTCTTATTTTTATACTTATTTTTATACTTAATCTTATTTTTATATTTATTTTTATACTTATTCTTATTTTTTTACAATTTTTTTTACTTATTCTTATTTTTATACTTATTTTTATACATATTCTTATTTTTATTTTTATACTTATTTTTATACTTATTTTTATACTTATTCTTATTTTTATACTTATTTTTATACTTAATCTTATTTTTATACTTATTTTTATACTTATTCTTATTTTTTTTACATTTTTTTTTACTTATTCTTATTTTTATACTTATTTTTATACATATTCTTATTTTTATTTTTATACTTATTTTTACTTATTATTATTTTTATTTTTATACCTATTTTTATACTTTTTCTTATTTTTATACTTATTTTTTTCTTTATTTTTATACATATTCTTATTTTTATTTTTATTCTTATTTTTATACTTATTCTTATTTTTATACTTATTTTTATATTTATTCTTATTTTAATTCTTATTTTTATACTTATTTTTTTTTATACTTATTTTTATTTTTATACTTATTTTTATACTTATTCTAATTTTTATACTTATTTTTATACTTATTCTTATTTTAATTCTTATTTTTATACTTAATCTTATTTTTATACTTATTTTTATACTTATTCTTATTTTTTTACTTATTTTTATACTTATTTTTATTCTTATTTTTATACTTATTCTTATTTTTATACTTATTTTTATACTTATTCTTATTTTTTTACTAATTTTTTTACTTATTCTTATTTTTATACTTATTTTTATACATATTCTTATTTTTATTTTTATAATTATTTTTATACTTATTCTTATTTTTATACATATTTTTATACTTATTTTTTTTATACTTATTTTTATTTTTATACTTATTTTTATACTTAATTTTATACTTATTCTTATTTTTATACTTATTTTTATACTTATTTTTTTTATACTTATTTTTATTTCTATACTTATTTTTATACTTATTTTTATACTTATTCTTATTTTTATACTTATTTTTATACATATTCTTATTTTTACTTTTATACTTATTTTTACACTTATTATTATTTTTATTTTTATACCTATTTTTATACTTTTTCTTATTTTTATACTTATTTTTTTCTATATTTTTATACATATTCTTATTTTTATTTTTATTCTTATTTTTATACTTATTCTTATTTTTATACTTATTTTTATATTTATTCTTATTTTAATTCTTATTTTTATACTTATTTTTTTTTATACTTATTTTTATTTTTATACTTATTTTTATACTTATTCTTATTTTTATACTTATTTTTATACTGATTCTTATTTTAATTCTTATTTTTATACTTTTTCTTATTTTTATACTTATTTTTACACTTATTCTTATTTTTTTACTTATTTTTATACTTATTTTTATTCTTATTTTTATACTTATTTTTTTTTATACTTATTTTTATTTTTATACTTATTTTTATACTTATTCTTATTTTTATACTTATTTTTATATTTATTCTTATTTTAATTCTTATTTTTATACTTATTTTTTTCTTTATTTTTATACATATTCTTATTTTTATTTTTATAATTATTTTTATACTTATTCTTATTTTTATACTTATTTTTATACTTATTTTTTTTATACTTATTTTTATTTTTATACTTATTTTTATACTTAATTTTATACTTATTCTTATTTTTATACTTATTTTTATACTTATTCTTATTTTTATACTTATTTTTATACTTAATCTTATTTTTATATTTATTTTTATACTTATTCTTATTTTTTTACAATTTTTTTTACTTATTCTTATTTTTATACTTATTTTTATACATATTCTTATTTTTATTTTTATACTTATTTTTATACTTATTCTTATTTTTATACTTATTTTTATACTTAATCTTATTTTTATACTTATTTTTATACTTAATCTTATTTTTATATTTATTTTTATACTTATTTTTATACTTAATTTTATACTTATTCTTATTTTTATACTTATTTTTATACTTATTTTTTTTATACTTATTTTTATTTTTATACTTATTTTTATACTTATTTTTATACTTATTCTTATTTTTATACTTATTTTTATACTTAATCTTATTTTTATATTTATTTTTATACTTATTCTTATTTTTTTACAATTTTTTTTACTTATTCTTATTTTTATACTTATTTTTATACATATTCTTATTTTTATTTTTATACTTATTTTTATACTTATTTTTATACTTATTCTTATTTTTATACTTATTCTTATTTTTTTACAATTTTTTTTACTTATTCTTATTTTTATACTTATTTTTATACATATTCTTATTTTTATTTTTTTACTAATTTTTACACTTTTTATTATTTTTATTTTTATACCTATTTTTATACTTATTCTTATTTTTATACTTATTTTTATATTTATTTTTTTCTTTATTTTTATACATATTCTTATTTTTATTTTTATACTTATTTTTATACTTATTCTTATACTTATTTTTATACTTATTTTTATATATATATTTTTTTTATTTTTATACTTATTTTTATACTTAATCTTATTTTTATACTTATTCTTATTTTTTTACAATTTTTTTTACTTATTCTTGTTTTTATACTTATTTTTATACATATTCTTATTTTTATTTTTATTCTTATTTTTATACTTATTCTTATTTTTATACTTATTTTTATATTTATTCTTATTTTAATTCTTATTTTTATACTTATTTTTTTTTATACTTATTTTTATTTTTATACTTATTTTTATACTTATTCTTATTTTTATACTTATTTTTATACTTATTCTTATTTTTTTACTTATTTTTATACTTATTTTTATTCTTATTTTTATACTTATTCTTATTTTTATACTTATTTTTATACTTATTCTTATTTTTTTACTAATTTTTTTACTTATTCTTATTTTTATACTTATTTTTATACTTCTTATTTTTATACTAATTTTTATTTTTATACTTTTTCTTATTTTTATACTTATTTTTTTCTTTATTTTTATACATATTCTTATTTTTATTTTTATTCTTATTTTTATACTTATTCTTATTTTTATACTTATTTTTATATTTATTCTTATTTTAATTCTTATTTTTATACTTATTTTTTTTTATACTTATTTTTATTTTTATACTTATTTTTATACTTATTCTAATTTTTATACTTATTTTTATACTTATTCTTATTTTAATTCTTATTTTTATACTTAATCTTATTTTTATACTTATTTTTATACTTATTCTTATTTTTTTACTTATTTTTATACTTATTTTTATTCTTATTTTTATACTTATTCTTATTTTTATACTTATTTTTATACTTATTCTTATTTTTTTACTAATTTTTTTACTTATTCTTATTTTTATACTTATTTTTATACATATTCTTATTTTTATTTTTATAATTATTTTTATACTTAATTTTATACTTATTCTTATTTTTATACTTATTTTTATACTTATTTTTTTTATACTTATTTTTATTTTTATACTTATTTTTATACTTATTTTTATACTTATTCTTATTTTTATACTTATTTTTATACTTAATCTTATTTTTATATTTATTTTTATACTTATTCTTATTTTTTTACAATTTTTTTTACTTATTCTTATTTTTATACTTATTTTTATACATATTCTTATTTTTATTTTTATACTTATTTTTATACTTATTTTTATACTTATTCTTATTTTTATACTTATTCTTATTTTTTTACAATTTTTTTTACTTATTCTTATTTTTATACTTATTTTTATACATATTCTTATTTTTATTTTTTTACTAATTTTTACACTTTTTATTATTTTTATTTTTATACCTATTTTTATACTTATTCTTATTTTTATACTTATTTTTATATTTATTTTTTTCTTTATTTTTATACATATTCTTATTTTTATTTTTATACTTATTTTTATACTTATTCTTATACTTATTTTTATACTTATTTTTATATATATATTTTTTTTATTTTTATACTTATTTTTATACTTAATCTTATTTTTATACTTATTCTTATTTTTTTACAATTTTTTTTACTTATTCTTGTTTTTATACTTATTTTTATACATATTCTTATTTTTATTTTTATTCTTATTTTTATACTTATTCTTATTTTTATACTTATTTTTATATTTATTCTTATTTTAATTCTTATTTTTATACTTATTTTTTTTTATACTTATTTTTATTTTTATACTTATTTTTATACTTATTCTTATTTTTATACCTATTTTTATACTTATTCTTATTTTTTTACTTATTTTTATACTTATTTTTATTCTTATTTTTATACTTATTCTTATTTTTATACTTATTTTTATACTTATTCTTATTTTTTTACTAATTTTTTTACTTATTCTTATTTTTATACTTATTTTTATACTTCTTATTTTTATACTAATTTTTATTTTTATACTTTTTCTTATTTTTATACTTATTTTTTTCTTTATTTTTATACATATTCTTATTTTTATTTTTATTCTTATTTTTATACTTATTCTTATTTTTATACTTATTTTTATATTTATTCTTATTTTAATTCTTATTTTTATACTTATTTTTTTTTATACTTATTTTTATTTTTATACTTATTTTTATACTTATTCTAATTTTTATACTTATTTTTATACTTATTCTTATTTTAATTCTTATTTTTATACTTAATCTTATTTTTATACTTATTTTTATACTTATTCTTATTTTTTTACTTATTTTTATACTTATTTTTATTCTTATTTTTATACTTATTCTTATTTTTATACTTATTTTTATACTTATTCTTATTTTTTTACTAATTTTTTTACTTATTCTTATTTTTATACTTATTTTTATACATATTCTTATTTTTATTTTTATAATTATTTTTATACTTATTCTTATTTTTATACATATTTTTATACTTATTTTTTTTATACTTATTTTTATTTTTATACTTATTTTTATACTTAATTTTATACTTATTCTTATTTTTATACTTATTTTTATACTTATTTTTTTTATACTTATTTTTATTTCTATACTTATTTTTATACTTATTTTTATACTTATTCTTATTTTTATACTTATTTTTATACATATTCTTATTTTTACTTTTATACTTATTTTTACACTTATTATTATTTTTATTTTTATACCTATTTTTATACTTTTTCTTATTTTTATACTTATTTTTTTCTATATTTTTATACATATTCTTATTTTTATTTTAATTCTTATTTTTATACTTATTTTTTTTTATACTTATTTTTATTTTTATACTTATTTTTATACTTATTCTTATTTTTATACTTATTTTTATACTTATTCTTATTTTAATTCTTATTTTTATACTTAATCTTATTTTTATACTTATTTTTACACTTATTCTTATTTTTTTACTTATTTTTATACTTATTTTTATTCTTATTTTTATACTTATTTTTTTTTATACTTATTTTTATTTTTATACTTATTTTTATACTTATTCTTATTTTTATACTTATTTTTATATTTATTCTTATTTTAATTCTTATTTTTATACTTATTTTTTTCTTTATTTTTATACATATTCTTATTTTTATTTGTATAATTATTTTTATACTTATTCTTATTTTTATACTTATTTTTATACTTATTTTTTTTATACTTATTTTTATTTTTATACTTATTTTTATACTTAATTTTATACTTATTCTTATTTTTATACTTATTTTTATACTTATTCTTATTTTTATACTTATTTTTATACTTAATCTTATTTTTATATTTATTTTTATACTTATTCTTATTTTTTTACAATTTTTTTTACTTATTCTTATTTTTATACTTATTTTTATACATATTCTTATTTTTATTTTTATACTTATTTTTATACTTATTCTTATTTTTATACTTATTTTTATACTTAATCTTATTTTTATACTTATTTTTATACTTAATCTTATTTTTATATTTATTTTTATACTTATTTTTATACTTAATTTTATACTTATTCTTATTTTTATACTTATTTTTATACTTATTTTTTTTATACTTATTTTTATTTTTATACTTATTTTTATACTTATTTTTATACTTATTCTTATTTTTATACTTATTTTTATACTTAATCTTATTTTTATATTTATTTTTATACTTATTCTTATTTTTTTACAATTTTTTTTACTTATTCTTATTTTTATACTTATTTTTATACATATTCTTATTTTTATTTTTATACTTATTTTTATACTTATTTTTATACTTATTCTTATTTTTATACTTATTCTTATTTTTTTACAATTTTTTTTACTTATTCTTATTTTTATACTGATTTTTATACATATTCTTATTTTTATTTTTATACTAATTTTTACACTTATTATTATTTTTATTTTTATACCTATTTTTATACTTATTCTTATTTTTATACTTATTTTTATATTTATTTTTTTCTTTATTTTTATACATATTCTTATTTTTATTTTTATACTTATTTTTATACTTATTCTTATACTTATTTTTATACTTATTTTTATATATATATTTTTTTTATTTTTATACTTATTTTTATACTTAATCTTATTTTTATACTTATTCTTATTTTTTTACAATTTTTTTTACTTATTCTTGTTTTTATACTTATTTTTATACATATTCTTATTTTTATTTTTATTCTTATTTTTATACTTATTCTTATTTTTATACTTATTTTTATATTTATTCTTATTTTAATTCTTATTTTTATACTTATTTTTTTTTATACTTATTTTTATTTTTATACTTATTTTTATACTTATTCTTATTTTTATACTTATTTTTATACTTATTCTTATTTTTATACTTATTTTTATACTTATTTTTATTCTTATTTTTATACTTATTCTTATTTTTATACTTATTTTTATACTTATTCTTATTTTTTTACTAATTTTTTTACTTATTCTTATTTTTATACTTATTTTTATACTTCTTATTTTTATACTAATTTTTATTTTTATACTTTTTCTTATTTTTATACTTATTTTTTTCTTTATTTTTATACATATTCTTATTTTTATTTTTATTCTTATTTTTATACTTATTCTTATTTTTATACTTATTTTTATATTTATTCTTATTTTAATTCTTATTTTTATACTTATTTTTTTTTATACTTATTTTTATTTTTATACTTATTTTTATACTTATTCTTATTTTTATACTTATTTTTATACTTATTCTTATTTTAATTCTTATTTTTATACTTAATCTTATTTTTATACTTATTTTTATACTTATTCTTATTTTTTTACTTATTTTTATACTTATTTTTATTCTTATTTTTATACTTATTCTTATTTTTATACTTATTTTTATACTTATTCTTATTTTTTTACTTATTTTTATACTTATTTTTATTCTTATTTTTATACTTATTCTTATTTTTATACTTATTTTTATACTTATTCTTATTTTTTTACTTATTTTTATACTTATTTTTATTCTTATTTTTATACTAATTTTTTATTTTTATACTTATTTTTTTACTTATTCTTATTTTTATACTTATTCTTATTTAAATTCTTATTTTTATACTTATTTTTTTTTTTTACTTATTTTTATATTTATTTTTATATATATATATTTTTTATTTTTATACTTATTTTTATACTTAATCTTATTTTTATACTTATTTTTATACTTATTCTTATTTTTTTACAATTTTTTTTACTTATTCTTATTTTTATACTTATTTTTATACATATTCTTATTTTTATTTTTATACTTATTTTTACACTTATTATTATTTTTATTTTTATACCTATTTTTATACTTTTTCTTATTTTTATACTTATTTTTTTCTTTATTTTTATACATATTCTTATTTTTATTTTTATACTTATTTTTATACTTATTTTTATACTTATTCTTATTTTTATACTTATTTTTATACTTATTCTTATTTTTTTACAATTTTTTTTACTTATTCTTATTTTTATACTTATTTTTATACATATTCTTATTTTTATACTTATTTTTATATTTATTCTTATTTTAATTCTTGTTTTTATACTTATTTTTTTCTTTATTTTTATACATATTCTTATTTTTATTTTTATAATTATTTTTATACTTATTCTTATTTTTATACTTATTTTTATACTTATTTTTTTTATACTTATTTTTATTTTTATACTTATTTTTATACTTAATTTTATACTTATTCTTATTTTTATACTTATTTTTATACTTATTTTTTTTATACTTATTTTTATTTTTATACTTATTTTTATACTTATTTTTATACTTATTCTTATTTTTATACTTATTCTTATTTTTTTACAATTTTTTTTACTTATTCATATTTTTATACTTATTTTTATACATATTCTTATTTTTATTTTTATACTTATTTTTATACTTATTTTTATACTTATTCTTATTTTTATACTTATTTTTATACTTAATCTTATTTTTATACTTATTTTTATACTTAATCTTATTTTTATATTTATTTTTATACTTATTCTTATTTTTTTACAATTTTTTTTACTTATTCTTATTTTTATACTTATTTTTATACATATTCTTATTTTTATTTTTATACTTATTTTTATACTTAATTTTATACTTATTCTTATTTTTATACTTATTTTTATACTTATTTTTTTTATATTTATTTTTATTTCTATACTTATTTTTATACTTATTTTTTTCTATATTTTTATACATATTCTTATTTTTATTTTTATTCTTATTTTTATACTTATTCTTATTTTTATACTTATTTTTATATTTATTCTTATTTTAATTCTTATTTTTATACTTATTTTTTTTTATACTTATTTTTATACTTATTCTTATTTTTATACTTATTTTTATACATATTCTTATTTTAATTCTTATTTTTATACTTAATCTTATTTTTATACTTATTTTTACACTTATTCTTATTTTTTTACTTATTTTTATACTTATTTTTATTCTTATTTTTATACTTATTTTTTTTTATACTTATTTTTATTTTTATACTTATTTTTATACTTATTCTTATTTTTATACTTATTTTTATATTTATTCTTATTTTAATTCTTATTTTTATACTTATTTTTATACTTATTTTTTTTATACTTATTTTTATTTTTATACTTATTTTTATACTTAATTTTATACTTATTCTTATTTTTATACTTATTTTTATACTTATTTTTTTATACTTATTTTTATTTTTATACTTATTTTTATACTTATTCTTATTTTTATACTTATTTTTATACTTAATCTTATTTTTATATTTATTTTTATACTTATTCTTATTTTTTTACAATTTTTTTTACTTATTCTTATTTTTATACTTATTTTTATACATATTCTTATTTTTATTTTTATACTTATTTTTATACTTAATTTTATACTTATTCTTATTTTTATACTTATTTTTATACTTAATCTTATTTTTATACTTATTTTTATACTTAATCTTATTTTTATATTTATTTTTATACTTATTTTTATACTTAATTTTATACTTATTCTTATTTTTATACTTATTTTTATACTTATTTTTTTTATACTTATTTTTATTTTTATACTTATTTTTATACTTATTCTTATTTTTATACTTATTTTTATACTTAATCTTATTTTTATATTTATTTTTATACTTATTCTTATTTTTTTACAATTTTTTTTACTTATTCTTATTTTTATACTTATTTTTATACATATTCTTATTTTTATTTTTATACTTATTTTTATACTTATTTTTATACTTATTCTTATTTTTATACTTATTCTTATTTTTTTACAATTTTTTTTACTTATTCTTATTTTTATACTTATTTTTATACTTATTATTATTTTTATTTTTATACCTATTTTTATACTTATTCTTATTTTTATACTTATTTTTATATTTATTTTTTTCTTTATTTTTATACATATTCTTATTTTTTTACTTATTTTTATACTTATTCTTATACTTATTTTTATACTTATTTTTATAGATATATTTTTTTTATTTTTATACTTATTTTTATACTTAATCTTATTTTTATACTTATTCTTATTTTTTTACAATTTTTTTTACTTATTCTTGTTTTTATACTTATTTTTATACATATTCTTATTTTTATTTTTATTCTTATTTTTATACTTATTCTTATTTTTATACTTATTTTTATATTTATTCTTATTTTAATTCTTATTTTTATACTTATTTTTTTTTATACTTATTTTTATTTTTATACTTATTTTTATACTTAATCTTATTTTTATACTTATTTTTATACTTATTCTTATTTTTTTACTTATTTTTATACTTATTTTTATTCTTATTTTTATACTTATTCTTATTTTTATACTTATTTTTATACTTATTCTTATTTTTTTACAAATTTTTTTACTTATTCTTATTTTTATACTTATTTTTATACTTCTTATTTTTATACTAATTTTTATTTTTATACTTTTTCTTATTTTTATACTTATTTTTTTCTTTATTTTTATACATATTCTTATTTTTATTTTTATTCTTATTTTTATACTTATTCTTATTTTTATACTTATTTTTATATTTATTCTTATTTTAATTCTTATTTTTATACTTATTTTTTTTTATACTTATTTTTATTTTTATACTTATTTTTATACTTATTCTTATTTTTATACTTATTTTTATACTTATTCTTATTTTAATTCTTATTTTTATACTTAATCTTATTTTTATACTTATTTTTATACTTATTCTTATTTTTTTACTTATTTTTATACTTATTTTTATTCTTATTTTTATACTTATTCTTATTTTTATACTTATTTTTATACTTATTCTTATTTTTTTACTAATTTTTTTACTTATTCTTATTTTTATACTTATTTTTATACATATTCTTATTTTTATACTTATTTTTATATTTATTCTTATTTTAATTCTTATTTTTATACTTATTTTTTTCTTTATTTTTATACATATTCTTATTTTTATTTTTATAATTATTTTTATACTTATTCTTATTTTTATACTTATTTTTATACTTATTTTTTTTATACTTATTTTTATTTTTATACTTATTTTTATACTTAATTTTATACTTATTCTTATTTTTATACTTATTTTTATACTTATTTTTTTTATACTTATTTTTATTTTTATACTTATTTTTATACTTATTTTTATACTTATTCTTATTTTTATACTTATTCTTATTTTTTTACAATTTTTTTTACTTATTCATATTTTTATACTTATTTTTATACATATTCTTATTTTTATTTTTATACTTATTTTTATACTTATTTTTATACTTATTCTTATTTTTATACTTATTTTTATACTTAATCTTATTTTTATACTTATTTTTATACTTAATCTTATTTTTATATTTATTTTTATACTTATTCTTATTTTTTTACAAATTTTTTTACTTATTCTTATTTTTATACTTATTTTTATACATATTCTTATTTTTATTTTTATACTTATTTTTATACTTAATTTTATACTTATTCTTATTTTTATACTTATTTTTTTTATATTTATTTTTATTTCTATACTTATTTTTATACTTATTTTTTTCTATATTTTTATACATATTCTTATTTTTATTTTTATTCTTATTTTTATACTTATTCTTATTTTTATACTTATTTTTATATTTATTCTTATTTTAATTCTTATTTTTATACTTATTTTTTTTTATACTTATTTTTATACTTATTCTTATTTTTATACTTATTTTTATACATATTCTTATTTTAATTCTTATTTTTATACTTAATCTTATTTTTATACTTATTTTTACACTTATTCTTATTTTTTTACTTATTTTTATACTTATTTTTATTCTTATTTTTATACTTATTTTTTTTTATACTTATTTTTATTTTTATACTTATTTTTATACTTATTCTTATTTTTATACTTATTTTTATATTTATTCTTATTTTAATTCTTATTTTTATACTTATTTTTATACTTATTTTTTTTATACTTATTTTTATTTTTATACTTATTTTTATACTTAATTTTATACTTATTCTTATTTTTATACTTATTTTTATACTTATTTTTTTATACTTATTTTTATTTTTATACTTATTTTTATACTTATTCTTATTTTTATACTTATTTTTATACTTAATCTTATTTTTATATTTATTTTTATACTTATTCTTATTTTTTTACAATTTTTTTTACTTATTCTTATTTTTATACTTATTTTTATACATATTCTTATTTTTATTTTTATACTTATTTTTATACTTAATTTTATACTTATTCTTATTTTTATACTTATTTTTATACTTAATCTTATTTTTATACTTATTTTTATACTTAATCTTATTTTTATATTTATTTTTATACTTATTTTTATACTTAATTTTATACTTATTCTTATTTTTATACTTATTTTTATACTTATTTTTTTTATACTTATTTTTATTTTTATACTTATTTTTATACTTATTCTTATTTTTATACTTATTTTTATACTTAATCTTATTTTTATATTTATTTTTATACTTATTCTTATTTTTTTACAATTTTTTTTACTTATTCTTATTTTTATACTTATTTTTATACATATTCTTATTTTTATTTTTATACTTATTTTTATACTTATTTTTATACTTATTCTTATTTTTATACTTATTCTTATTTTTTTACAATTTTTTTTACTTATTCTTATTTTTATACTTATTTTTATACTTATTATTATTTTTATTTTTATACCTATTTTTATACTTATTCTTATTTTTATACTTATTTTTATATTTATTTTTTTCTTTATTTTTATACATATTCTTATTTTTATACTTATTTTTATACTTATTCTTATACTTATTTTTATACTTATTTTTATAGATATATTTTTTTTATTTTTATACTTATTTTTATACTTAATCTTATTTTTATACTTATTCTTATTTTTTTACAATTTTTTTTACTTATTCTTGTTTTTATACTTATTTTTATACATATTCTTATTTTTATTTTTATTCTTATTTTTATACTTATTCTTATTTTTATACTTATTTTTATATTTATTCTTATTTTAATTCTTATTTTTATACTTATTTTTTTTTATACTTATTTTTATTTTTATACTTATTTTTATACTTAATCTTATTTTTATACTTATTTTTATACTTATTCTTATTTTTTTACTTATTTTTATACTTATTTTTATTCTTATTTTTATACTTATTCTTATTTTTATACTTATTTTTATACTTATTCTTATTTTTTTACTAATTTTTTTACTTATTCTTATTTTTATACTGATTTTTATACATATTCTTATTTTTATTTTTATACTAATTTTTACACTTATTATTATTTTTATTTTTATACCTATTTTTATACTTATTCTTATTTTTATACTTATTTTTATATTTATTTTTTTCTTTATTTTTATACATATTCTTATTTTTATTTTTATACTTATTTTTATACTTATTCTTATACTTATTTTTATACTTATTTTTATATATATATTTTTTTTATTTTTATACTTATTTTTATACTTAATCTTATTTTTATACTTATTCTTATTTTTTTACAATTTTTTTTACTTATTCTTGTTTTTATACTTATTTTTATACATATTCTTATTTTTATTTTTATTCTTATTTTTATACTTATTCTTATTTTTATACTTATTTTTATATTTATTCTTATTTTAATTCTTATTTTTATACTTATTTTTTTTTATACTTATTTTTATTTTTATACTTATTTTTATACTTATTCTTATTTTTATACTTATTTTTATACTTATTCTTATTTTTTTACTTCTTTTTATACTTATTTTTATTCTTATTTTTATACTTATTCTTATTTTTATACTTATTTTTATACTTATTCTTATTTTTTTACTAATTTTTTTACTTATTCTTATTTTTATACTTATTTTTATACTTCTTATTTTTATACTAATTTTTATTTTTATACTTTTTCTTATTTTTATACTTATTTTTTTCTTTATTTTTATACATATTCTTATTTTTATTTTTATTCTTATTTTTATACTTATTCTTATTTTTATACTTATTTTTATATTTATTCTTATTTTAATTCTTATTTTTATACTTATTTTTTTTTATACTTATTTTTATTTTTATACTTATTTTTATACTTATTCTTATTTTTATACTTATTTTTATACTTATTCTTATTTTAATTCTTATTTTTATACTTAATCTTATTTTTATACTTATTTTTATACTTATTCTTATTTTTTTACTTATTTTTATACTTATTTTTATTCTTATTTTTATACTTATTCTTATTTTTATACTTATTTTTATACTTATTCTTATTTTTTTACTTATTTTTATACTTATTTTTATTCTTATTTTTATACTTATTCTTATTTTTATACTTATTTTTATACTTATTCTTATTTTTTTACTTATTTTTATTCTTATTTTTATACTTATTTTTTTCTTTATTTTTATACATATTCTTATTTTTATTTTTATACTTATTTTTATACTTATTTTTATACTTAATCTTATTTTTATACTTATTTTTATACTTATTCTTATTTTTTTACAATTTTTTTTACTTATTCTTATTTTTATACTTATTTTTATACATATTCTTATTTTTATACTTATTTTTATATTTATTCTTATTTTAATTCTTATTTTTATACTTATTTTTTTCTTTATTTTTATACATATTCTTATTTTTATTTTTATAATTATTTTTATACTTATTCTTATTTTTATACTTATTTTTATACTTATTTTTTTTATACTTATTTTTATTTTTATACTTATTTTTATACTTAATTTTATACTTATTCTTATTTTTATACTTATTTTTATACTTATTTTTTTTATACTTATTTTTATTTTTATACTTATTTTTATACTTATTTTTATACTTATTCTTATTTTTATACTTATTCTTATTTTTTTACAATTTTTTTTACTTATTCATATTTTTATACTTATTTTTATACATATTCTTATTTTTATTTTTATACTTATTTTTATACTTATTTTTATACTTATTCTTATTTTTATACTTATTTTTATACTTAATCTTATTTTTATACTTATTTTTATACTTAATCTTATTTTTATATTTATTTTTATACTTATTCTTATTTTTTTACAATTTTTTTTACTTATTCTTATTTTTATACTTATTTTTATACATATTCTTATTTTTATTTTTATACTTATTTTTATACTTAATTTTATACTTATTCTTATTTTTATACTTATTTTTATACTTATTTTTTTTATATTTATTTTTATTTCTATACTTATTTTTATACTTATTTTTTTCTATATTTTTATACATATTCTTATTTTTATTTTTATTCTTATTTTTATACTTATTCTTATTTTTATACTTATTTTTATATTTATTCTTATTTTAATTCTTATTTTTATACTTATTTTTTTTTATACTTATTTTTATACTTATTCTTATTTTTATACTTATTTTTATACATATTCTTATTTTAATTCTTATTTTTATACTTAATCTTATTTTTATACTTATTTTTACACTTATTCTTATTTTTTTACTTATTTTTATACTTATTTTTATTCTTATTTTTATACTTATTTTTTTTTATACTTATTTTTATTTTTATACTTATTTTTATACTTATTCTTATTTTTATACTTATTTTTATATTTATTCTTATTTTAATTCTTATTTTTATACTTATTTTTATACTTATTTTTTTTATACTTATTTTTATTTTTATACTTATTTTTATACTTAATTTTATACTTATTCTTATTTTTATACTTATTTTTATACTTATTTTTTTATACTTATTTTTATTTTTATACTTATTTTTATACTTATTCTTATTTTTATACTTATTTTTATACTTAATCTTATTTTTATATTTATTTTTATACTTATTCTTATTTTTTTACAATTTTTTTTACTTATTCTTATTTTTATACTTATTTTTATACATATTCTTATTTTTATTTTTATACTTATTTTTATACTTAATTTTATACTTATTCTTATTTTTATACTTATTTTTATACTTAATCTTATTTTTTATACTTATTTTTATACTTAATCTTATTTTTATATTTATTTTTATACTTATTCTTATTTTTTTACAATTTTTTTTACTTATTCTTATTTTTATACTTATTTTTATACATATTCTTATTTTTATACTTATTTTTATACTTATTTTTATACTTATTCTTATTTTTATACTTATTCTTATTTTTTTACAATTTTTTTTACTTATTCTTATTTTTATACTTATTTTTATACTTATTATTATTTTTATTTTTATACATATTCTTATTTTTATACTTATTTTTATACTTATTCTTATACTTATTTTTATACTTATTTTTATAGATATATTTTTTTTATTTTTATACTTATTTTTATACTTAATCTTATTTTTATACTTATTCTTATTTTTTTACAATTTTTTTTACTTATTCTTGTTTTTATACTTATTTTTATACATATTCTTATTTTTATTTTTATTCTTATTTTTATACTTATTCTTATTTTTATACTTATTTTTATATTTATTCTTATTTTAATTCTTATTTTTATACTTATTTTTTTTTATACTTATTTTTATTTTTATACTTATTTTTACACTTAATCTTATTTTTATACTTATTTTTATACTTATTCTTATTTTTTTACTTATTTTTATACTTATTTTTATTCTTATTTTTATACTTATTCTTATTTTTATACTTATTTTTATACTTATTCTTATTTTTTTACTAATTTTTTTACTTATTCTTATTTTTATACTTATTTTTATACTTCTTATTTTTATACTAATTTTTATTTTTATACTTTTTCTTATTTTTATACTTATTTTTTTCTTTATTTTTATACATATTCTTATTTTTATTTTTATTCTTATTTTTATACTTATTCTTATTTTTATACTTATTTTTATATTTATTCTTATTTTAATTCTTATTTTTATACTTATTTTTTTTTATACTTATTTTTATTTTTATACTTATTTTTATACTTATTCTTATTTTTATACTTATTTTTATACTTATTCTTATTTTAATTCTTATTTTTATACTTAATCTTATTTTTATACTTATTTTTATACTTATTCTTATTTTTTTACTTATTTTTATACTTATTTTTATTCTTATTTTTATACTTATTCTTATTTTTATACTTATTTTTATACTTATTCTTATTTTTTTACTAATTTTTTTACTTATTCTTATTTTTATACTTATTTTTATACATATTCTTATTTTTATACTTATTTTTATATTTATTCTTATTTTAATTCTTATTTTTATACTTATTTTTTTCTTTATTTTTATACATATTCTTATTTTTATTTTTATAATTATTTTTATACTTATTCTTATTTTTATACTTATTTTTATACTTATTTTTTTTATACTTATTTTTATTTTTATACTTATTTTTATACTTAATTTTATACTTATTCTTATTTTTATACTTATTTTTATACTTATTTTTTTTATACTTATTTTTATTTTTATACTTATTTTTATACTTATTTTTATACTTATTCTTATTTTTATACTTATTCTTATTTTTTTACAATTTTTTTTACTTATTCATATTTTTATACTTATTTTTATACATATTCTTATTTTTATTTTTATACTTATTTTTATACTTATTTTTATACTTATTCTTATTTTTATACTTATTTTTATACTTAATCTTATTTTTATACTTATTTTTATACTTAATCTTATTTTTATATTTATTTTTATACTTATTCTTATTTTTTTACAATTTTTTTTACTTATTCTTATTTTTATACTTATTTTTATACATATTCTTATTTTTATTTTTATACTTATTTTTATACTTAATTTTATACTTATTCTTATTTTTATACTTATTTTTTTTATATTTATTTTTATTTCTATACTTATTTTTATACTTATTTTTTTCTATATTTTTATACATATTCTTATTTTTATTTTTATTCTTATTTTTATACTTATTCTTATTTTTATACTTATTTTTATATTTATTCTTATTTTAATTCTTATTTTTATACTTATTTTTTTTTATACTTATTTTTATACTTATTCTTATTTTTATACTTATTTTTATACATATTCTTATTTTAATTCTTATTTTTATACTTAATCTTATTTTTATACTTATTTTTACACTTATTCTTATTTTTTTACTTATTTTTATACTTATTTTTATTCTTATTTTTATACTTATTTTTTTTTATACTTATTTTTATTTTTATACTTATTTTTATACTTATTCTTATTTTTATACTTATTTTTATATTTATTCTTATTTTAATTCTTATTTTTATACTTATTTTTATACTTATTTTTTTTATACTTATTTTTATTTTTATACTTATTTTTATACTTAATTTTATACTTATTCTTATTTTTATACTTATTTTTATACTTATTTTTTTATACTTATTTTTATTTTTATACTTATTTTTATACTTATTCTTATTTTTATACTTATTTTTATACTTAATCTTATTTTTATATTTATTTTTATACTTATTCTTATTTTTTTACAATTTTTTTTACTTATTCTTATTTTTATACTTATTTTTATACATATTCTTATTTTTATTTTTATACTTATTTTTATACTTAATTTTATACTTATTCTTATTTTTATACTTATTTTTATACTTAATCTTATTTTTATACTTATTTTTATACTTAATCTTATTTTTATACTTATTTTTATACTTATTTTTATACTTAATTTTATACTTATTCTTATTTTTATACTTATTTTTATACTTATTTTTTTTATACTTATTTTTATTTTTATACTTATTTTTATACTTATTCTTATTTTTATACTTATTTTTATACTTAATCTTATTTTTATATTTATTTTTATACTTATTCTTATTTTTTTACAATTTTTTTTACTTATTCTTATTTTTATACTTATTTTTATACATATTCTTATTTTTATTTTTATACTTATTTTTATACTTATTTTTATACTTATTCTTATTTTTATACTTATTCTTATTTTTTTACAATTTTTTTTACTTATTCTTATTTTTATACTTATTTTTATACTTATTATTATTTTTATTTTTATACCTATTTTTATACTTATTCTTATTTTTATACTTATTTTTATATTTATTTTTTTCTTTATTTTTATACATATTCTTATTTTTATACTTATTTTTATACTTATTCTTATACTTATTTTTATACTTATTTTTATAGATATATTTTTTTTATTTTTATACTTATTTTTATACTTAATCTTATTTTTATACTTATTCTTATTTTTTTACAATTTTTTTTACTTATTCTTGTTTTTATACTTATTTTTATACATATTCTTATTTTTATTTTTATTCTTATTTTTATACTTATTCTTATTTTTATACTTATTTTTATATTTATTCTTATTTTAATTCTTATTTTTATACTTATTTTTTTTTATACTTATTTTTATTTTTATACTTATTTTTATACTTAATCTTATTTTTATACTTATTTTTATACTTATTCTTATTTTTTTACTTATTTTTATACTTATTTTTATTCTTATTTTTATACTTATTCTTATTTTTATACTTATTTTTATACTTATTCTTATTTTTTTACTAATTTTTTTAATTATTCTTATTTTTATACTGATTTTTATACATATTCTTATTTTTATTTTTATACTAATTTTTACACTTATTATTATTTTTATTTTTATACCTATTTTTATACTTATTCTTATTTTTATACTTATTTTTATATTTATTTTTTTCTTTATTTTTATACATATTCTTATTTTTATTTTTATACTTATTTTTATACTTATTCTTATACTTATTTTTATACTTATTTTTATATATATATTTTTTTTATTTTTATACTTATTTTTATACTTAATCTTATTTTTATACTTATTCTTATTTTTTTACAATTTTTTTTACTTATTCTTGTTTTTATACTTATTTTTATACATATTCTTATTTTTATTTTTATTCTTATTTTTATACTTATTCTTATTTTTATACTTATTTTTATATTTATTCTTATTTTAATTCTTATTTTTATACTTATTTTTTTTTATACTTATTTTTATTTTTATACTTATTTTTATACTTATTCTTATTTTTATACTTATTTTTATACTTATTCTTATTTTTTTACTTCTTTTTATACTTATTTTTATTCTTATTTTTATACTTATTCTTATTTTTATACTTATTTTTATACTTATTCTTATTTTTTTACTAATTTTTTTACTTATTCTTATTTTTATACTTATTTTTATACTTCTTATTTTTATACTAATTTTTATTTTTATACTTTTTCTTATTTTTATACTTATTTTTTTCTTTATTTTTATACATATTCTTATTTTTATTTTTATTCTTATTTTTATACTTATTCTTATTTTTATACTTATTTTTATATTTATTCTTATTTTAATTCTTATTTTTATACTTATTTTTTTTTATACTTATTTTTATTTTTATACTTATTTTTATACTTATTCTTATTTTTATACTTATTTTTATACTTATTCTTATTTTAATTCTTATTTTTATACTTAATCTTATTTTTATACTTATTTTTATACTTATTCTTATTTTTTTACTTATTTTTATACTTATTTTTATTCTTATTTTTATACTTATTCTTATTTTTATACTTATTTTTATACTTATTCTTATTTTTTTACTTATTTTTATACTTATTTTTATTCTTATTTTTATACTTATTCTTATTTTTATACTTATTTTTATACTTATTCTTATTTTTTTACTTATTTTTATTCTTATTTTTATACTTATTTTTTTCTTTATTTTTATACATATTCTTATTTTTATTTTTATACTTATTTTTATACTTATTTTTATACTTAATCTTATTTTTATACTTATTTTTATACTTATTCTTATTTTTTTACAATTTTTTTTACTTATTCTTATTTTTATACTTATTTTTATACATATTCTTATTTTTATACTTATTTTTATATTTATTCTTATTTTAATTCTTATTTTTATACTTATTTTTTTCTTTATTTTTATACATATTCTTATTTTTATTTTTATAATTATTTTTATACTTATTCTTATTTTTATACTTATTTTTATACTTATTTTTTTTATACTTATTTTTATTTTTATACTTATTTTTATACTTAATTTTATACTTATTCTTATTTTTATACTTATTTTTATACTTATTTTTTTTATACTTATTTTTATTTTTATACTTATTTTTATACTTATTTTTATACTTATTCTTATTTTTATACTTATTCTTATTTTTTTACAATTTTTTTTACTTATTCATATTTTTATACTTATTTTTATACATATTCTTATTTTTATTTTTATACTTATTTTTATACTTATTTTTATACTTATTCTTATTTTTATACTTATTTTTATACTTAATCTTATTTTTATACTTATTTTTATACTTAATCTTATTTTTATATTTATTTTTATACTTATTCTTATTTTTTTACAATTTTTTTTACTTATTCTTATTTTTATACTTATTTTTATACATATTCTTATTTTTATTTTTATACTTATTTTTATACTTAATTTTATACTTATTCTTATTTTTATACTTATTTTTATACTTATTTTTTTTATATTTATTTTTATTTCTATACTTATTTTTATACTTATTTTTTTCTATATTTTTATACATATTCTTATTTTTATTTTTATTCTTATTTTTATACTTATTCTTATTTTTATACTTATTTTTATATTTATTCTTATTTTAATTCTTATTTTTATACTTATTTTTTTTTATACTTATTTTTATACTTATTCTTATTTTTATACTTATTTTTATACATATTCTTATTTTAATTCTTATTTTTATACTTAATCTTATTTTTATACTTATTTTTACACTTATTCTTATTTTTTTACTTATTTTTATACTTATTTTTATTCTTATTTTTATACTTATTTTTTTTTATACTTATTTTTATTTTTATACTTATTTTTATACTTATTCTTATTTTTATACTTATTTTTATACTTATTTTTTTATACTTATTTTTATTTTTATACTTATTTTTATACTTAATTTTATACTTATTCTTATTTTTATACTTATTTTTATACTTATTTTTTTTATACTTATTTTTATTTTTATACTTATTTTTATACTTAATTTTATACTTATTCTTATTTTTATACTTATTTTTATACTTATTTTTTTATACTTATTTTTATTTTTATACTTATTTTTATACTTATTCTTATTTTTATACTTATTTTTATACTTAATCTTATTTTTATATTTATTTTTATACTTATTCTTATTTTTTTACAATTTTTTTTACTTATTCTTATTTTTATACTTATTTTTATACATATTCTTATTTTTATTTTTATACTTATTTTTATACTTAATTTTATACTTATTCTTATTTTTATACTTATTTTTATACTTAATCTTATTTTTATACTTATTTTTATACTTAATCTTATTTTTATATTTATTTTTATACTTATTCTTATTTTTTTACAATTTTTTTTACTTATTCTTATTTTTATACTTATTTTTATACATATTCTTATTTTTATTTTTATACATATTCTTATTTTTATACTTATTTTTATACTTATTCTTATACTTATTTTTATACTTATTTTTATAGATATATTTTTTTTATTTTTATACTTATTTTTATACTTAATCTTATTTTTATACTTATTCTTATTTTTTTACAATTTTTTTTACTTATTCTTGTTTTTATACTTATTTTTATACATATTCTTATTTTTATTTTTATTCTTATTTTTATACTTATTCTTATTTTTATACTTATTTTTATATTTATTCTTATTTTAATTCTTATTTTTATACTTATTTTTTTTTATACTTATTTTTATTTTTATACTTATTTTTACACTTAATCTTATTTTTATACTTATTTTTATACTTATTCTTATTTTTTTACTTATTTTTATACTTATTTTTATTCTTATTTTTATACTTATTCTTATTTTTATACTTATTTTTATACTTATTCTTATTTTTTTACTAATTTTTTTACTTATTCTTATTTTTATACTTATTTTTATACTTCTTATTTTTATACTAATTTTTATTTTTATACTTTTTCTTATTTTTATACTTATTTTTTTCTTTATTTTTATACATATTCTTATTTTTATTTTTATTCTTATTTTTATACTTATTCTTATTTTTATACTTATTTTTATATTTATTCTTATTTTAATTCTTATTTTTATACTTATTTTTTTTTATACTTATTTTTATTTTTATACTTATTTTTATACTTATTCTTATTTTTATACTTATTTTTATACTTATTCTTATTTTAATTCTTATTTTTATACTTAATCTTATTTTTATACTTATTTTTATACTTATTCTTATTTTTTTACTTATTTTTATACTTATTTTTATTCTTATTTTTATACTTATTCTTATTTTTATACTTATTTTTATACTTATTCTTATTTTTTTACTAATTTTTTTACTTATTCTTATTTTTATACTTATTTTTATACATATTCTTATTTTTATACTTATTTTTATATTTATTCTTATTTTAATTCTTATTTTTATACTTATTTTTTTCTTTATTTTTATACATATTCTTATTTTTATTTTTATAATTATTTTTATACTTATTCTTATTTTTATACTTATTTTTATACTTATTTTTTTTATACTTATTTTTATTTTTATACTTATTTTTATACTTAATTTTATACTTATTCTTATTTTTATACTTATTTTTATACTTATTTTTTTTATACTTATTTTTATTTTTATACTTATTTTTATACTTATTTTTATACTTATTCTTATTTTTATACTTATTCTTATTTTTTTACAATTTTTTTTACTTATTCATATTTTTATACTTATTTTT
Source organism: Mixophyes australis (assembly GCA_036250195.1). Taxonomy (NCBI): domain Eukaryota; kingdom Metazoa; phylum Chordata; class Amphibia; order Anura; family Limnodynastidae; genus Mixophyes; species Mixophyes australis. The sequence continues at coordinate 165,277 of JAVHZZ010000119.1, forward strand.
ATACATATTCTTATTTTTATTTTTATACTTATTTTTATACTTATTTTTATACTTATTCTTATTTTTATACTTATTTTTATACTTAATCTTATTTTTATACTTATTTTTATACTTAATCTTATTTTTATATTTATTTTTATACTTATTCTTATTTTTTTACAATTTTTTTTACTTATTCTTATTTTTATACTTATTTTTATACATATTCTTATTTTTATTTTTATACTTATTTTTATACTTAATTTTATACTTATTCTTATTTTTATACTTATTTTTTTTATATTTATTTTTATTTCTATACTTATTTTTATACTTATTTTTTTCTATATTTTTATACATATTCTTATTTTTATTTTTATTCTTATTTTTATACTTATTCTTATTTTTATACTTATTTTTATATTTATTCTTATTTTAATTCTTATTTTTATACTTATTTTTTTTTATACTTATTTTTATACTTATTCTTATTTTTATACTTATTTTTATACATATTCTTATTTTAATTCTTATTTTTATACTTAATCTTATTTTTATACTTATTTTTACACTTATTCTTATTTTTTTACTTATTTTTATACTTATTTTTATTCTTATTTTTATACTTATTTTTTTTTATACTTATTTTTATTTTTATACTTATTTTTATACTTATTCTTATTTTTATACTTATTTTTATATTTATTCTTATTTTAATTCTTATTTTTATACTTATTTTTATACTTATTTTTTTTATACTTATTTTTATTTTTATACTTATTTTTATACTTAATTTTATACTTATTCTTATTTTTATACTTATTTTTATACTTATTTTTTTATACTTATTTTTATTTTTATACTTATTTTTATACTTATTCTTATTTTTATACTTATTTTTATACTTAATCTTATTTTTATATTTATTTTTATACTTATTCTTATTTTTTTACAATTTTTTTTACTTATTCTTATTTTTATACTTATTTTTATACATATTCTTATTTTTATTTTTATACTTATTTTTATACTTAATTTTATACTTATTCTTATTTTTATACTTATTTTTATACTTAATCTTATTTTTATACTTATTTTTATACTTAATCTTATTTTTATATTTATTTTTATACTTATTTTTATACTTAATTTTATACTTATTCTTATTTTTATACTTATTTTTATACTTATTTTTTTTATACTTATTTTTATTTTTATACTTATTTTTATACTTATTCTTATTTTTATACTTATTTTTATACTTAATCTTATTTTTATATTTATTTTTATACTTATTCTTATTTTTTTACAATTTTTTTTACTTATTCTTATTTTTATACTTATTTTTATACATATTCTTATTTTTATTTTTATACTTATTTTTATACTTATTTTTATACTTATTCTTATTTTTATACTTATTCTTATTTTTTTACAATTTTTTTTACTTATTCTTATTTTTATACTTATTTTTATACTTATTATTATTTTTATTTTTATACCTATTTTTATACTTATTCTTATTTTTATACTTATTTTTATATTTATTTTTTTCTTTATTTTTATACATATTCTTATTTTTATACTTATTTTTATACTTATTCTTATACTTATTTTTATACTTATTTTTATAGATATATTTTTTTTATTTTTATACTTATTTTTATACTTAATCTTATTTTTATACTTATTCTTATTTTTTTACAATTTTTTTTACTTATTCTTGTTTTTATACTTATTTTTATACATATTCTTATTTTTATTTTTATTCTTATTTTTATACTTATTCTTATTTTTATACTTATTTTTATATTTATTCTTATTTTAATTCTTATTTTTATACTTATTTTTTTTTATACTTATTTTTATTTTTATACTTATTTTTATACTTAATCTTATTTTTATACTTATTTTTATACTTATTCTTATTTTTTTACTTATTTTTATACTTATTTTTATTCTTATTTTTATACTTATTCTTATTTTTATACTTATTTTTATACTTATTCTTATTTTTTTACTAATTTTTTTACTTATTCTTATTTTTATACTGATTTTTATACATATTCTTATTTTTATTTTTATACTAATTTTTACACTTATTATTATTTTTATTTTTATACCTATTTTTATACTTATTCTTATTTTTATACTTATTTTTATATTTATTTTTTTCTTTATTTTTATACATATTCTTATTTTTATTTTTATACTTATTTTTATACTTATTCTTATACTTATTTTTATACTTATTTTTATATATATATTTTTTTTATTTTTATACTTATTTTTATACTTAATCTTATTTTTATACTTATTCTTATTTTTTTACAATTTTTTTTACTTATTCTTGTTTTTATACTTATTTTTATACATATTCTTATTTTTATTTTTATTCTTATTTTTATACTTATTCTTATTTTTATACTTATTTTTATATTTATTCTTATTTTAATTCTTATTTTTATACTTATTTTTTTTTATACTTATTTTTATTTTTATACTTATTTTTATACTTATTCTTATTTTTATACTTATTTTTATACTTATTCTTATTTTTTTACTTATTTTTATACTTATTTTTATTCTTATTTTTATACTTATTCTTATTTTTATACTTATTTTTATACTTATTCTTATTTTTTTACTAATTTTTTTACTTATTCTTATTTTTATACTTATTTTTATACTTCTTATTTTTATACTAATTTTTATTTTTATACTTTTTCTTATTTTTATACTTATTTTTTTCTTTATTTTTATACATATTCTTATTTTTATTTTTATTCTTATTTTTATACTTATTCTTATTTTTATACTTATTTTTATATTTATTCTTATTTTAATTCTTATTTTTATACTTATTTTTTTTTATACTTATTTTTATTTTTATACTTATTCTTATTTTTATACTTATTCTTATTTTTTTACAATTTTTTTTACTTATTCATATTTTTATACTTATTTTTATACATATTCTTATTTTTATTTTTATACTTATTTTTATACTTATTTTTATACTTATTCTTATTTTTATACTTATTTTTATACTTAATCTTATTTTTATACTTATTTTTATACTTAATCTTATTTTTATATTTATTTTTATACTTATTCTTATTTTTTTACAATTTTTTTTACTTATTCTTATTTTTATACTTATTTTTATACATATTCTTATTTTTATTTTTATACTTATTTTTATACTTAATTTTATACTTATTCTTATTTTTATACTTATTTTTATACTTATTTTTTTTATATTTATTTTTATTTCTATACTTATTTTTATACTTATTTTTTTCTATATTTTTATACATATTCTTATTTTTATTTTTATTCTTATTTTTATACTTATTCTTATTTTTATACTTATTTTTATATTTATTCTTATTTTAATTCTTATTTTTATACTTATTTTTTTTTATACTTATTTTTATACTTATTCTTATTTTTATACTTATTTTTATACATATTCTTATTTTAATTCTTATTTTTATACTTAATCTTATTTTTATACTTATTTTTACACTTATTCTTATTTTTTTACTTATTTTTATACTTATTTTTATTCTTATTTTTATACTTATTTTTTTTTATACTTATTTTTATTTTTATACTTATTTTTATACTTATTCTTATTTTTATACTTATTTTTATACTTATTTTTTTTATACTTATTTTTATTTTTATACTTATTTTTATACTTAATTTTATACTTATTCTTATTTTTATACTTATTTTTATACTTATTTTTTTTATACTTATTTTTATTTTTATACTTATTTTTATACTTAATTTTATACTTATTCTTATTTTTATACTTATTTTTATACTTATTTTTTTATACTTATTTTTATTTTTATACTTATTTTTATACTTATTCTTATTTTTATACTTATTTTTATACTTAATCTTATTTTTATATTTATTTTTATACTTATTCTTATTTTTTTACAATTTTTTTTACTTATTCTTATTTTTATACTTATTTTTATACATATTCTTATTTTTATTTTTATACTTATTTTTATACTTAATTTTATACTTATTCTTATTTTTATACTTATTTTTATACTTAATCTTATTTTTATACTTATTTTTATACTTAATCTTATTTTTATATTTATTTTTATACTTATTCTTATTTTTTTACAATTTTTTTTACTTATTCTTATTTTTATACTTATTTTTATACATATTCTTATTTTTATACTTATTTTTATACTTATTTTTATACTTATTCTTATTTTTATACTTATTCTTATTTTTTTACAATTTTTTTTACTTATTCTTATTTTTATACTTATTTTTATACTTATTATTATTTTTATTTTTATACATATTCTTATTTTTATACTTATTTTTATACTTATTCTTATACTTATTTTTATACTTATTTTTATAGATATATTTTTTTTATTTTTATACTTATTTTTATACTTAATCTTATTTTTATACTTATTCTTATTTTTTTACAATTTTTTTTACTTATTCTTGTTTTTATACTTATTTTTATACATATTCTTATTTTTATTTTTATTCTTATTTTTATACTTATTCTTATTTTTATACTTATTTTTATATTTATTCTTATTTTAATTCTTATTTTTATACTTATTTTTTTTTATACTTATTTTTATTTTTATACTTATTTTTACACTTAATCTTATTTTTATACTTATTTTTATACTTATTCTTATTTTTTTACTTATTTTTATACTTATTTTTATTCTTATTTTTATACTTATTCTTATTTTTATACTTATTTTTATACTTATTCTTATTTTTTTACTAATTTTTTTACTTATTCTTATTTTTATACTTATTTTTATACTTCTTATTTTTATACTAATTTTTATTTTTATACTTTTTCTTATTTTTATACTTATTTTTTTCTTTATTTTTATACATATTCTTATTTTTATTTTTATTCTTATTTTTATACTTATTCTTATTTTTATACTTATTTTTATATTTATTCTTATTTTAATTCTTATTTTTATACTTATTTTTTTTTATACTTATTTTTATTTTTATACTTATTTTTATACTTATTCTTATTTTTATACTTATTTTTATACTTATTCTTATTTTAATTCTTATTTTTATACTTAATCTTATTTTTATACTTATTTTTATACTTATTCTTATTTTTTTACTTATTTTTATACTTATTTTTATTCTTATTTTTATACTTATTCTTATTTTTATACTTATTTTTATACTTATTCTTATTTTTTTACTAATTTTTTTACTTATTCTTATTTTTATACTTATTTTTATACATATTCTTATTTTTATACTTATTTTTATATTTATTCTTATTTTAATTCTTATTTTTATACTTATTTTTTTCTTTATTTTTATACATATTCTTATTTTTATTTTTATAATTATTTTTATACTTATTCTTATTTTTATACTTATTTTTATACTTATTTTTTTTATACTTATTTTTATTTTTATACTTATTTTTATACTTAATTTTATACTTATTCTTATTTTTATACTTATTTTTATACTTATTTTTTTTATACTTATTTTTATTTTTATACTTATTTTTATACTTATTTTTATACTTATTCTTATTTTTATACTTATTCTTATTTTTTTACAATTTTTTTTACTTATTCATATTTTTATACTTATTTTTATACATATTCTTATTTTTATTTTTATACTTATTTTTATACTTATTTTTATACTTATTCTTATTTTTATACTTATTTTTATACTTAATCTTATTTTTATACTTATTTTTATACTTAATCTTATTTTTATATTTATTTTTATACTTATTCTTATTTTTTTACAATTTTTTTTACTTATTCTTATTTTTATACTTATTTTTATACATATTCTTATTTTTATTTTTATACTTATTTTTATACTTAATTTTATACTTATTCTTATTTTTATACTTATTTTTTTTATATTTATTTTTATTTCTATACTTATTTTTATACTTATTTTTTTCTATATTTTTATACATATTCTTATTTTTATTTTTATTCTTATTTTTATACTTATTCTTATTTTTATACTTATTTTTATATTTATTCTTATTTTAATTCTTATTTTTATACTTATTTTTTTTTATACTTATTTTTATACTTATTCTTATTTTTATACTTATTTTTATACATATTCTTATTTTAATTCTTATTTTTATACTTAATCTTATTTTTATACTTATTTTTACACTTATTCTTATTTTTTTACTTATTTTTATACTTATTTTTATTCTTATTTTTATACTTATTTTTTTTTATACTTATTTTTATTTTTATACTTATTTTTATACTTATTCTTATTTTTATACTTATTTTTATATTTATTCTTATTTTAATTCTTATTTTTATACTTATTTTTATACTTATTTTTTTTATACTTATTTTTATTTTTATACTTATTTTTATACTTAATTTTATACTTATTCTTATTTTTATACTTATTTTTATACTTATTTTTTTATACTTATTTTTATTTTTATACTTATTTTTATACTTATTCTTATTTTTATACTTATTTTTATACTTAATCTTATTTTTATATTTATTTTTATACTTATTCTTATTTTTTTACAATTTTTTTTACTTATTCTTATTTTTATACTTATTTTTATACATATTCTTATTTTTATTTTTATACTTATTTTTATACTTAATTTTATACTTATTCTTATTTTTATACTTATTTTTATACTTAATCTTATTTTTATACTTATTTTTATACTTAATCTTATTTTTATATTTATTTTTATACTTATTTTTATACTTAATTTTATACTTATTCTTATTTTTATACTTATTTTTATACTTATTTTTTTTATACTTATTTTTATTTTTATACTTATTTTTATACTTATTCTTATTTTTATACTTATTTTTATACTTAATCTTATTTTTATATTTATTTTTATACTTATTCTTATTTTTTTACAATTTTTTTTACTTATTCTTATTTTTATACTTATTTTTATACATATTCTTATTTTTATTTTTATACTTATTTTTATACTTATTTTTATACTTATTCTTATTTTTATACTTATTCTTATTTTTTTACAATTTTTTTTACTTATTCTTATTTTTATACTTATTTTTATACTTATTATTATTTTTATTTTTATACCTATTTTTATACTTATTCTTATTTTTATACTTATTTTTATATTTATTTTTTTCTTTATTTTTATACATATTCTTATTTTTATACTTATTTTTATACTTATTCTTATACTTATTTTTATACTTATTTTTATAGATATATTTTTTTTATTTTTATACTTATTTTTATACTTAATCTTATTTTTATACTTATTCTTATTTTTTTACAATTTTTTTTACTTATTCTTGTTTTTATACTTATTTTTATACATATTCTTATTTTTATTTTTATTCTTATTTTTATACTTATTCTTATTTTTATACTTATTTTTATATTTATTCTTATTTTAATTCTTATTTTTATACTTATTTTTTTTTATACTTATTTTTATTTTTATACTTATTTTTATACTTAATCTTATTTTTATACTTATTTTTATACTTATTCTTATTTTTTTACTTATTTTTATACTTATTTTTATTCTTATTTTTATACTTATTCTTATTTTTATACTTATTTTTATACTTATTCTTATTTTTTTACTAATTTTTTTACTTATTCTTATTTTTATACTGATTTTTATACATATTCTTATTTTTATTTTTATACTAATTTTTACACTTATTATTATTTTTATTTTTATACCTATTTTTATACTTATTCTTATTTTTATACTTATTTTTATATTTATTTTTTTCTTTATTTTTATACATATTCTTATTTTTATTTTTATACTTATTTTTATACTTATTCTTATACTTATTTTTATACTTATTTTTATATATATATTTTTTTTATTTTTATACTTATTTTTATACTTAATCTTATTTTTATACTTATTCTTATTTTTTTACAATTTTTTTTACTTATTCTTGTTTTTATACTTATTTTTATACATATTCTTATTTTTATTTTTATTCTTATTTTTATACTTATTCTTATTTTTATACTTATTTTTATATTTATTCTTATTTTAATTCTTATTTTTATACTTATTTTTTTTTATACTTATTTTTATTTTTATACTTATTTTTATACTTATTCTTATTTTTATACTTATTTTTATACTTATTCTTATTTTTTTACTTATTTTTATACTTATTTTTATTCTTATTTTTATACTTATTCTTATTTTTATACTTATTTTTATACTTATTCTTATTTTTTTACTAATTTTTTTACTTATTCTTATTTTTATACTTATTTTTATACTTCTTATTTTTATACTAATTTTTATTTTTATACTTTTTCTTATTTTTATACTTATTTTTTTCTTTATTTTTATACATATTCTTATTTTTATTTTTATTCTTATTTTTATACTTATTCTTATTTTTATACTTATTTTTATATTTATTCTTATTTTAATTCTTATTTTTATACTTATTTTTTTTTATACTTATTTTTATTTTTATACTTATTTTTATACTTATTCTTATTTTTATACTTATTTTTATACTTATTCTTATTTTAATTCTTATTTTTATACTTAATCTTATTTTTATACTTATTTTTATACTTATTCTTATTTTTTTACTTATTTTTATACTTATTTTTATTCTTATTTTTATACTTATTCTTATTTTTATACTTATTTTTATACTTATTCTTATTTTTTTACTTATTTTTATACTTATTTTTATTCTTATTTTTATACTTATTCTTATTTTTATACTTATTTTTATACTTATTCTTATTTTTTTACTTATTTTTATACTTATTTTTATTCTTATTTTTATACTAATTTTTTATTTTTATACTTATTTTTTTACTTATTCTTATTTTTATACTTATTCTTATTTAAATTCTTATTTTTATACTTATTTTTTTTTTTTACTTATTTTTATATTTATTTTTATATATATATATTTTTTATTTTTATACTTATTTTTATACTTAATCTTATTTTTATACTTATTTTTATACTTATTCTTATTTTTTTACAATTTTTTTTACTTATTCTTATTTTTATACTTATTTTTATACATATTCTTATTTTTATTTTTATACTTATTTTTACACTTATTATTATTTTTATTTTTATACCTATTTTTATACTTTTTCTTATTTTTATACTTATTTTTTTCTTTATTTTTATACATATTCTTATTTTTATTTTTATACTTATTTTTATACTTATTTTTATACTTAATCTTATTTTTATACTTATTTTTATACTTATTCTTATTTTTTTACAATTTTTTTTACTTATTCTTATTTTTATACTTATTCTTATTTAAATTCTTATTTTTATACTTATTTTTTTTTTTTACTTATTTTTATATTTATTTTTATATATATATATTTTTTATTTTTATACTTATTTTTATACTTAATCTTATTTTTATACTTATTTTTATACTTATTCTTATTTTTTTACAATTTTTTTTACTTATTCTTATTTTTATACTTATTTTTATACATATTCTTATTTTTATTTTTATACTTATTTTTACACTTATTATTATTTTTATTTTTATACCTATTTTTATACTTTTTCTTATTTTTATACTTATTTTTTTCTTTATTTTTATACATATTCTTATTTTTATTTTTATACTTATTTTTATACTTATTTTTATACATATTCTTATTTTTATACTTATTTTTATATTTATTCTTATTTTAATTCTTATTTTTATACTTATTTTTTTCTTTATTTTTATACATATTCTTATTTTTATTTTTATAATTATTTTTATACTTATTCTTATTTTTATACTTATTTTTATACTTATTTTTTTTATACTTATTTTTATTTTTATACTTATTTTTATACTTAATTTTATACTTATTCTTATTTTTATACTTATTTTTATACTTATTTTTTTTATACTTATTTTTATTTTTATACTTATTTTTATACTTATTTTTATACTTATTCTTATTTTTATACTTATTCTTATTTTTTTACAATTTTTTTTACTTATTCATATTTTTATACTTATTTTTATACATATTCTTATTTTTATTTTTATACTTATTTTTATACTTATTTTTATACTTATTCTTATTTTTATACTTATTTTTATACTTAATCTTATTTTTATACTTATTTTTATACTTAATCTTATTTTTATATTTATTTTTATACTTATTCTTATTTTTTTACAATTTTTTTTACTTATTCTTATTTTTATACTTATTTTTATACATATTCTTATTTTTATTTTTATACTTATTTTTATACTTAATTTTATACTTATTCTTATTTTTATACTTATTTTTATACTTATTTTTTTTATATTTATTTTTATTTCTATACTTATTTTTATACTTATTTTTTTCTATATTTTTATACATATTCTTATTTTTATTTTTATTCTTATTTTTATACTTATTCTTATTTTTATACTTATTTTTATATTTATTCTTATTTTAATTCTTATTTTTATTCTTATTTTTATACATATTCTTATTTTAATTCTTATTTTTATACTTAATCTTATTTTTATACTTATTTTTACACTTATTCTTATTTTTTTACTTATTTTTATACTTATTTTTATTCTTATTTTTATACTTATTTTTTTTTATACTTATTTTTATTTTTATACTTATTTTTATACTTATTCTTATTTTTATACTTATTTTTATATTTATTCTTATTTTAATTCTTATTTTTATACTTATTTTTATACTTATTTTTTTTATACTTATTTTTATTTTTATACTTATTTTTATACTTAATTTTATACTTATTCTTATTTTTATACTTATTTTTATACTTATTTTTTTATACTTATTTTTATTTTTATACTTATTTTTATACTTATTCTTATTTTTATACTTATTTTTATACTTAATCTTATTTTTATATTTATTTTTATACTTATTCTTATTTTTTTACAATTTTTTTTACTTATTCTTATTTTTATACTTATTTTTATACTTAATCTTATTTTTATACTTATTTTTATACTTAATCTTATTTTTATATTTATTTTTATACTTATTTTTATACTTAATTTTATACTTATTCTTATTTTTATACTTATTTTTATACTTATTTTTTTTATACTTATTTTTATTTTTATACTTATTTTTATACTTATTCTTATTTTTATACTTATTTTTATACTTAATCTTATTTTTATATTTATTTTTATACTTATTCTTATTTTTTTACAATTTTTTTTACTTATTCTTATTTTTATACTTATTTTTATACATATTCTTATTTTTATTTTTATACTTATTTTTATACTTATTTTTATACTTATTCTTATTTTTATACTTATTCTTATTTTTTTACAATTTTTTTTACTTATTCTTATTTTTATACTTATTTTTATACTTATTATTATTTTTATTTTTATACCTATTTTTATACTTATTCTTATTTTTATACTTATTTTTATATTTATTTTTTTCTTTATTTTTATACATATTCTTTTTTTTATACTTATTTTTATACTTATTCTTATACTTATTTTTATACTTATTTTTATAGATATATTTTTTTTATTTTTATACTTATTTTTATACTTAATCTTATTTTTATACTTATTCTTATTTTTTTACAATTTTTTTTACTTATTCTTGTTTTTATACTTATTTTTATACATATTCTTATTTTTATTTTTATTCTTATTTTTATACTTATTCTTATTTTTATACTTATTTTTATATTTATTCTTATTTTAATTCTTATTTTTATACTTATTTTTTTTTATACTTATTTTTATTTTTATACTTATTTTTATACTTAATCTTATTTTTATACTTATTTTTATACTTATTCTTATTTTTTTACTTATTTTTATACTTATTTTTATTCTTATTTTTATACTTATTCTTATTTTTATACTTATTTTTATACTTATTCTTATTTTTTTACTAATTTTTTTACTTATTCTTATTTTTATACTTATTTTTATACTTCTTATTTTTATACTAATTTTTATTTTTATACTTTTTCTTATTTTTATACTTATTTTTTTCTTTATTTTTATACATATTCTTATTTTTATTTTTATTCTTATTTTTATACTTATTCTTATTTTTATACTTATTTTTATATTTATTCTTATTTTAATTCTTATTTTTATACTTATTTTTTTTTATACTTATTTTTATTTTTATACTTATTTTTATACTTATTCTTATTTTTATACTTATTTTTATACTTATTCTTATTTTAATTCTTATTTTTATACTTAATCTTATTTTTATACTTATTTTTATACTTATTCTTATTTTTTTACTTATTTTTATACTTATTTTTATTCTTATTTTTATACTTATTCTTATTTTTTTTACAAATTTTTTACTTATTCTTATTTTTATACTTATTTTCATACATATTCTTATTTTTATTTTTATACTTATTTTTACACTTATTATTATTTTTATTTTTATACCTATTTTTATACATTTTCTTATTTTTATACTTATTTTTTTCTTTATTTTTATACATATTCTTATTTTTTATTTTTATTCTTATTTTTATACTTATTCTTATTTTTATACTTATTTTTATATTTATTCTTATTTTAATTCTTATTTTTATACTTATTTTTTTTTATACTTATTTTTATTTTTATACTTATTTTTATACTTATTCTTATTTTTATACTTATTTTTATACTTATTCTTATTTTAATTCTTATTTTTATACTTAATCTTATTTTTATACTTATTTTTATACTTATTCTTATTTTTTTACTTATTTTTATACTTATTTTTATTCTTATTTTTATACTAATTTTTTATTTTTATACTTATTTTTTTACTTATTCTTATTTTTATACTTATTCTTATTTAAATTCTTATTTTTATACTTATTTTTTTTTTTTACTTATTTTTATATTTATTTTTATATATATATATTTTTTATTTTTATACTTATTTTTATACTTAATCTTATTTTTATACTTATTTTTATACTTATTCTTATTTTTTTACAATTTTTTTTACTTATTCTTATTTTTATACTTATTTTTATACATATTCTTATTTTTATTTTTATACTTATTTTTACACTTATTATTATTTTTATTTTTATACCTATTTTTATACTTTTTCTTATTTTTATACTTATTTTTTTCTTTATTTTTATACATATTCTTATTTTTATTTTTATTCTTATTTTTATACTTATTTTTATACTTAATCTTATTTTTATACATATTTTTATACTTATTCTTATTTTTTTACAATTTTTTTTACTTATTCTTATTTTTATACTTATTTTTATACATATTCTTATTTTTATTTTTATACTTATTTTTACACTTATTATTATTTTTATTTTTATACCTATTTTTATACTTTTTCTTATTTTTATACTTATTTTTTTCTTTATTTTTATACATATTGTTATTTTTATTTTTATTCTTATTTTTATACTTATTCTTATTTTTATACTTATTTTTATATTTATTCTTATTTTAATTCTTATTTTTATACTTATTTTTTTCTTTATTTTTATACATATTCTTATTTTTATTTTTATAATTATTTTTATACTTATTCTTATTTTTATACTTATTTTTATACTTATTTTTTTTATACTTATTTTTATTTTTATACTTATTTTTATACTTAATTTTATACTTATTCTTATTTTTATACTTATTTTTTTTATACTTATTTTTATTTTTATACTTATTTTTATACTTAATTTTATACTTATTCTTATTTTTATACTTATTTTTATACTTATTTTTTTTATACTTATTTTTATTTTTATACTTATTTTTATACTTATTTTTATACTTATTCTTATTTTTATACTTATTTTTATACTTAATCTTATTTTTATATTTATTTTTATACTTATTCTTATTTTTTTACAATTTTTTTTACTTATTCTTATTTTTATACTTATTTTTATACATATTCTTATTTTTATTTTTATACTTATTTTTATACTTATTTTTATACTTATTCTTATTTTTATACTTATTTTTATACTTAATCTTATTTTTATACTTATTTTTATACTTATTTTTTTTTATACTTATTTTTATTTTTATACTTATTTTTATACTTATTCTTATTTTTATACTTATTTTTATACTTATTCTTATTTTTTTACTTATTTTTATACTTATTTTTATTCTTATTTTTATACTTATTCTTATTTTTATACTTATTTTTATACTTATTCTTATTTTTTACTAATTTTTTTACTTATTCTTATTTTTATACTTATTTTTATACTTCTTATTTTTATACTAATTTTTATTTTTATACTTTTTCTTATTTTTATACTTATTTTTTTCTTTATTTTTATACATATTCTTATTTTTATATTTATTCTTATTTTAATTCTTATTTTTATACTTATTTTTTTTTATACTTATTTTTATTTTTATACTTATTTTTATACTTATTCTTATTTTTATACTTATTTTTATACTTATTCTTATTTTAATTCTTATTTTTATACTTAATCTTATTTTTATACTTATTTTTATACTTATTCTTATTTTTTTACTTATTTTTATACTTATTTTTATTCTTATTTTTATACTTATTCTTATTTTTATACTTATTTTTATACTTATTCTTATTTTTTTACTAATTTTTTTACTTATTCTTATTTTTATACTTATTTTTATACTTCTTATTTTTATACTAATTTTTATTTTTATACTTATTTTTTTATTTATTCTTATTTTTATACTTATTCTTATTTAAATTCTTATTTTTATACTTATTTTTTTTTTACTTATTTTTATATTTATTTTTATATATATATTTTTTTTATTTTTATACTTATTTTTATACTTAATCTTATTTTTATACTTATTTTTATACTTATTCTTATTTTTTTTACAAATTTTTTTACTTATTCTTATTTTTATACTTATTTTCATACATATTCTTATTTTTATTTTTATACCTATTTTTATACTTATTCTTATTTTTATACTTATTTTTTTCTTTATTTTTTTACATATTCTTATGTTTATTTTTATTCTTATTTTTATACTTATTCTTATTTTTATACTTATTTTTATATTTATTCTTATTTTAATTCTTATTTTTATACTTATTTTTTTCTTTATTTTTATACATATTCTTATTTTTATTTTTATAATTATTTTTATACTTATTCTTATTTTTATACTTATTTTTATACTTATTTTTTTTATACTTATTTTTATTTTTATACTTATTTTTATACTTAATTTTATACTTATTCTTATTTTTATACTTATTTTTATACTTATTTTTTTTATACTTATTTTTATTTTTATACTTATTTTTATACTTATTTTTAGACTTATTCTTATTTTTTTACAATTTTTTTTACGTATTCTTATTTTTATACTTATTTTTATACATATTCTTATTTTTATTTTTATACTTATTTTTATACTTATTTTTATACTTATTCTTATTTTTATACTTATTTTTATACTTAATCTTATTTTTATACTTATTTTATACTTATTCTTATTTTTTTACATTTTTTTTTACTTATTCTTATTTTTATACTTATTTTTATACATATTCTTATTTTTATTTTTATACTTATTTTTATACTTATTTTTATACTTATTCTTATTTTTATACTTATTTTTATACTTAATCTTATTTTTATACTTATTTTATACTTATTCTTATTTTTTTACATTTTTTTTTACTTATTCTTATTTTTATACTTATTTTTATACATATTCTTATTTTTATTTTTATACTTATTTTTATACTTATTTTTATACTTATTCTTATTTTTATACTTATTTTTATACTTAATCTTATTTTTATACTTATTTTTATACTTATTCTTATTTTTTTACATTTTTTTTTACTTATTCTTATTTTTATACTTATTTTTATGCATATTCTTATTTTTATTTTTATACTTATTTTTACACTTATTATTATTTTTATTTTTATACCTATTTTTATACTTTTTCTTATTTTTATACTTATTTTTTTCTTTATTTTTATACATATTCTTATTTTTATTTTTATACTTATTTTTATACTTATTTTTATACTTATTCTTATTTTTTTACAATTTGTTTTACGTATTCTTATTTTTATACTTATTTTTATACTTAATCTTATTTTTATACTTATTTTTATACTTATTCTTATTTTTTTACAATTTTTTTTACTTATTCTTATTTTTATACTTATTTTTATACATATTCTTATTTTTATTTTTATACTTATTTTTATACTTATTTTTATACTTAATCTTATTTTTATACTTATTTTTATACTTATTCTTATTTTTTTTACAATTTTTTTTACTTATTCTTATTTTTATACTTATTTTCATACATATTCTTATTTTTATTTTTATACTTATTTTTACACTTATTATTATTTTTATTTTTATACCTATTTTTATACATTTTCTTATTTTTATACTTATTTTTTTCTTTATTTTTATACATATTCTTATTTTTATACTTATTTTTATATTTATTCTTATTTTAATTCTTATTTATATACTTATTTTTTTTTATACTTATTTTTATTTTTATACTTATTCTTATTTTTATACTTATTTTTCCACTTATTATTATTTTTATTTTTATACTTATTCTGATTTAAATTCTTATTTTTATACTTAATCTTATTTTTATACTTATTTTTATACTTATTCTTATTTTTTTACTTATTTTTATACTTATTTTTATTCTTATTTTTATACTTATTCTTATTTTTATACTTATTTTTATACTTATTCTTATTTTTTTACTAATTTTTATTTTTATAGTTATTTTTTTATTTATTCTTATTTTTATACTTATTCTTATTTAAATTCTTATTTTTATACTTATTTTTTTTTTACTTATTTTTATATTTATTTATATATATATATATTTTTTATTTTTATACTTATTTTTATACTTAATCTTATTTTTATACTTATTTTTATACTTATTTTTATACTTATTCTTATTTTTTTACTAATTTTTATTTTTATACTTATTTTTTTATTTATTCTTATTTTTATACTTATTCTTATTTAAATTCTTATTTTTATACTTATTTTTTTTTTACTTATTTTTATATTTATTTATATATATATATTTTTTATTTTTATACTTATTTTTATACTTAATCTTATTTTTATACTTATTTTTATACTTATTCTTATTTTTTTTACAAATTTTTTTACTTATTCTTATTTTTATACTTATTTTCATACATATTCTTATTTTTATTTTTATTCTTATTTTTATACTTATTCTTATTTTTATACTTATTTTTATATTTATTCTTATTTTAATTCTTATTTTTATACTTATTTTTTTTATACTTATTTTTATTTTTATACTTATTTTTTTTTTTTACTTATTTTTATATTTATTTTTATATATATATATTTTTTATTTTTATACTTATTTTTATACTTAATCTTATTTTTATACTTATTTTTATACTTATTCTTATTTTTTTACAATTTTTTTTACTTATTCTTATTTTTATACTTATTTTTATACATATTCTTATTTTTATTTTTATACTTATTTTTACACTTATTATTATTTTTATTTTTATACCTATTTTTATACTTTTTCTTATTTTTATACTTATTTTTTTCTTTATTTTTATACATATTCTTATTTTTATTTTTATACTTATTTTTATACTTATTTTTATACTTAATCTTATTTTTATACTTATTTTTATACTTATTCTTATTTTTTTACAATTTTTTTTACTTATTCTTATTTTTATACTTATTTTTATACATATTCTTATTTTTATACTTATTTTTATATTTATTCTTATTTTAATTCTTATTTTTATACTTATTTTTTTTATATTTATTTTTATTTCTATACTTATTTTTATACTTATTTTTTTCTATATTTTTATACATATTCTTATTTTTATTTTTATTCTTATTTTTATACTTATTCTTATTTTTATACTTATTTTTATATTTATTCTTATTTTAATTCTTATTTTTATACTTAATCTTATTTTTATACTTATTTTTACACTTATTCTTATTTTTTTACTTATTTTTATACTTATTTTTATTCTTATTTTTATACTTATTTTTTTTTATACTTATTTTTATTTTTATACTTATTTTTATACTTATTCTTATTTTTATACTTATTTTTATATTTATTCTTATTTTAATTCTTATTTTTATACTTATTTTTATACTTATTTTTTTTATACTTATTTTTATTTTTATACTTATTTTTATACTTAATTTTATACTTATTCTTATTTTTATACTTATTTTTATACTTATTTTTTTATACTTATTTTTATTTTTATACTTATTTTTATACTTATTCTTATTTTTATACTTATTTTTATACTTAATCTTATTTTTATATTTATTTTTATACTTATTCTTATTTTTTTACAATTTTTTTTACTTATTCTTATTTTTATACTTATTTTTATACATATTCTTATTTTTATTTTTATACTTATTTTTATACTTAATTTTATACTTATTCTTATTTTTATACTTATTTTTATACTTAATCTTATTTTTATACTTATTTTTATACTTAATCTTATTTTTATATTTATTTTTATACTTATTTTTATACTTAATTTTATACTTATTCTTATTTTTATACTTATTTTTATACTTATTTTTTTTATACTTATTTTTATTTTTATACTTATTTTTATACTTATTCTTATTTTTATACTTATTTTTATACTTAATCTTATTTTTATATTTATTTTTATACTTATTCTTATTTTTTTACAATTTTTTTTACTTATTCTTATTTTTATACTTATTTTTATACATATTCTTATTTTTATTTTTATACTTATTTTTATACTTATTTTTATACTTATTCTTATTTTTATACTTATTCTTATTTTTTTACAATTTTTTTTACTTATTCTTATTTTTATACTTATTTTTATACTTATTATTATTTTTATTTTTATACCTATTTTTATACTTATTCTTATTTTTATACTTATTTTTATATTTATTTTTTTCTTTATTTTTATACATATTCTTATTTTTATACTTATTTTTATACTTATTCTTATACTTATTTTTATACTTATTTTTATAGATATATTTTTTTTATTTTTATACTTATTTTTATACTTAATCTTATTTTTATACTTATTCTTATTTTTTTACAATTTTTTTTACTTATTCTTGTTTTTATACTTATTTTTATACATATTCTTATTTTTATTTTTATTCTTATTTTTATACTTATTCTTATTTTTATACTTATTTTTATATTTATTCTTATTTTAATTCTTATTTTTATACTTATTTTTTTTTATACTTATTTTTATTTTTATACTTATTTTTATACTTAATCTTATTTTTATACTTATTTTTATACTTATTCTTATTTTTTTACTTATTTTTATACTTATTTTTATTCTTATTTTTATACTTATTCTTATTTTTATACTTATTTTTATACTTATTCTTATTTTTTTACTAATTTTTTTACTTATTCTTATTTTTATACTTATTTTTATACTTCTTATTTTTATACTAATTTTTATTTTTATACTTTTTCTTATTTTTATACTTATTTTTTTCTTTATTTTTATACATATTCTTATTTTTATTTTTATTCTTATTTTTATACTTATTCTTATTTTTATACTTATTTTTATATTTATTCTTATTTTAATTCTTATTTTTATACTTATTTTTTTTTATACTTATTTTTATTTTTATACTTATTTTTATACTTATTCTTATTTTTATACTTATTTTTATACTTATTCTTATTTTAATTCTTATTTTTATACTTAATCTTATTTTTATACTTATTTTTATACTTATTCTTATTTTTTTACTTATTTTTATACTTATTTTTATTCTTATTTTTATACTTATTCTTATTTTTATACTTATTTTTATACTTATTCTTATTTTTTTACTAATTTTTTTACTTATTCTTATTTTTATACTTATTTTTATACATATTCTTATTTTTATACTTATTTTTATATTTATTCTTATTTTAATTCTTATTTTTATACTTATTTTTTTCTTTATTTTTATACATATTCTTATTTTTATTTTTATAATTATTTTTATACTTATTCTTATTTTTATACTTATTTTTATACTTATTTTTTTTATACTTATTTTTATTTTTATACTTATTTTTATACTTAATTTTATACTTATTCTTATTTTTATACTTATTTTTATACTTATTTTTTTTATACTTATTTTTATTTTTATACTTATTTTTATACTTATTTTTATACTTATTCTTATTTTTATACTTATTCTTATTTTTTTACAATTTTTTTTACTTATTCATATTTTTATACTTATTTTTATACATATTCTTATTTTTATTTTTATACTTATTTTTATACTTATTTTTATACTTATTCTTATTTTTATACTTATTTTTATACTTAATCTTATTTTTATACTTATTTTTATACTTAATCTTATTTTTATATTTATTTTTATACTTATTCTTATTTTTTTACAATTTTTTTTACTTATTCTTATTTTTATACTTATTTTTATACATATTCTTATTTTAATTCTTATTTTTATACTTAATCTTATTTTTATACTTATTTTTACACTTATTCTTATTTTTTTACTTATTTTTATACTTATTTTTATTCTTATTTTTATACTTATTTTTTTTTATACTTATTTTTATTTTTATACTTATTTTTATACTTATTCTTATTTTTATACTTATTTTTATATTTATTCTTATTTTAATTCTTATTTTTATACTTATTTTTATACTTATTTTTTTTATACTTATTTTTATTTTTATACTTATTTTTATACTTAATTTTATACTTATTCTTATTTTTATACTTATTTTTATACTTATTTTTTTATACTTATTTTTATTTTTATACTTATTTTTATACTTATTCTTATTTTTATACTTATTTTTATACTTAATCTTATTTTTATATTTATTTTTATACTTATTCTTATTTTTTTACAATTTTTTTTACTTATTCTTATTTTTATACTTATTTTTATACTTAATCTTATTTTTATACTTATTTTTATACTTAATCTTATTTTTATATTTATTTTTATACTTATTTTTATACTTAATTTTATACTTATTCTTATTTTTATACTTATTTTTATACTTATTTTTTTTATACTTATTTTTATTTTTATACTTATTTTTATACTTATTCTTATTTTTATACTTATTTTTATACTTAATCTTATTTTTATATTTATTTTTATACTTATTCTTATTTTTTTACAATTTTTTTTACTTATTCTTATTTTTATACTTATTTTTATACATATTCTTATTTTTATTTTTATACTTATTTTTATACTTATTTTTATACTTATTCTTATTTTTATACTTATTCTTATTTTTTTACAATTTTTTTTACTTATTCTTATTTTTATACTTATTTTTATACTTATTATTATTTTTATTTTTATACCTATTTTTATACTTATTCTTATTTTTATACTTATTTTTATATTTATTTTTTTCTTTATTTTTATACATATTCTTTTTTTTATACTTATTTTTATACTTATTCTTATACTTATTTTTATACTTATTTTTATAGATATATTTTTTTTATTTTTATACTTATTTTTATACTTAATCTTATTTTTATACTTATTCTTATTTTTTTACAATTTTTTTTACTTATTCTTGTTTTTATACTTATTTTTATACATATTCTTATTTTTATTTTTATTCTTATTTTTATACTTATTCTTATTTTTATACTTATTTTTATATTTATTCTTATTTTAATTCTTATTTTTATACTTATTTTTTTTTATACTTATTTTTATTTTTATACTTATTTTTATACTTAATCTTATTTTTATACTTATTTTTATACTTATTCTTATTTTTTTACTTATTTTTATACTTATTTTTATTCTTATTTTTATACTTATTCTTATTTTTATACTTATTTTTATACTTATTCTTATTTTTTTACTAATTTTTTTACTTATTCTTATTTTTATACTTATTTTTATACTTCTTATTTTTATACTAATTTTTATTTTTATACTTTTTCTTATTTTTATACTTATTTTTTTCTTTATTTTTATACATATTCTTATTTTTATTTTTATTCTTATTTTTATACTTATTCTTATTTTTATACTTATTTTTATATTTATTCTTATTTTAATTCTTATTTTTATACTTATTTTTTTTTATACTTATTTTTATTTTTATACTTATTTTTATACTTATTCTTATTTTTATACTTATTTTTATACTTATTCTTATTTTAATTCTTATTTTTATACTTAATCTTATTTTTATACTTATTTTTATACTTATTCTTATTTTTTTACTTATTTTTATACTTATTTTTATTCTTATTTTTATACTTATTCTTATTTTTATACTTATTTTTATACTTATTCTTATTTTTTTACTAATTTTTTTACTTATTCTTATTTTTATACTTATTTTTATACTTCTTATTTTTATACTAATTTTTATTTTTATACTTATTTTTTTATTTATTCTTATTTTTATACTTATTCTTATTTAAATTCTTATTTTTATACTTATTTTTTTTTTACTTATTTTTATATTTATTTTTATATATATATTTTTTTTATTTTTATACTTATTTTTATACTTAATCTTATTTTTATACTTATTTTTATACTTATTCTTATTTTTTTTACAAATTTTTTACTTATTCTTATTTTTATACTTATTTTCATACATATTCTTATTTTTATTTTTATACTTATTTTTACACTTATTATTATTTTTATTTTTATACCTATTTTTATACATTTTCTTATTTTTATACTTATTTTTTTCTTTATTTTTATACATATTCTTATTTTTTATTTTTATTCTTATTTTTATACTTATTCTTATTTTTATACTTATTTTTATATTTATTCTTATTTTAATTCTTATTTTTATACTTATTTTTTTTTATACTTATTTTTATTTTTATACTTATTTTTATACTTATTCTTATTTTTATACTTATTTTTATACTTATTCTTATTTTAATTCTTATTTTTATACTTAATCTTATTTTTATACTTATTTTTATACTTATTCTTATTTTTTTACTTATTTTTATACTTATTTTTATTCTTATTTTTATACTAATTTTTTATTTTTATACTTATTTTTTTACTTATTCTTATTTTTATACTTATTCTTATTTAAATTCTTATTTTTATACTTATTTTTTTTTTTTACTTATTTTTATATTATTTTTATATATATATATTTTTTATTTTTATACTTATTTTTATACTTAATCTTATTTTTATACTTATTTTTATACTTATTCTTATTTTTTTACAATTTTTTTTACTTATTCTTATTTTTATACTTATTTTTATACATATTCTTATTTTTATTTTTATACTTATTTTTACACTTATTATTATTTTTATTTTTATACCTATTTTTATACTTTTTCTTATTTTTATACTTATTTTTTTCTTTATTTTTATACATATTCTTATTTTTATTTTTATTCTTATTTTTATACTTATTTTTATACTTAATCTTATTTTTATACATATTTTTATACTTATTCTTATTTTTTTACAATTTTTTTTACTTATTCTTATTTTTATACTTATTTTTATACATATTCTTATTTTTATTTTTATACTTATTTTTACACTTATTATTATTTTTATTTTTATACCTATTTTTATACTTTTTCTTATTTTTATACTTATTTTTTTCTTTATTTTTATACATATTGTTATTTTTATTTTTATTCTTATTTTTATACTTATTCTTATTTTTATACTTATTTTTATATTTATTCTTATTTTAATTCTTATTTTTATACTTATTTTTTTCTTTATTTTTATACATATTCTTATTTTTATTTTTATAATTATTTTTATACTTATTCTTATTTTTATACTTATTTTTATACTTATTTTTTTTATACTTATTTTTATTTTTATACTTATTTTTATACTTAATTTTATACTTATTCTTATTTTTATACTTATTTTTATACTTATTCTTATTTTTTTACTTATTTTTATACTTATTTTTATTCTTATTTTTATACTTATTCTTATTTTTATACTTATTTTTATACTTATTCTTATTTTTTTACTAATTTTTTTACTTATTCTTATTTTTATACTAATTTTTATTTTTATACTTTTTCTTATTTTTATACTTATTTTTTTCTTTATTTTTATACATATTCTTATTTTTATTTTTATTCTTATTTTTATACTTATTCTTATTTTTATACTTATTTTTATATTTATTCTTATTTTAATTCTTATTTTTATACTTATTTTTTTTTATACTTATTTTTATTTTTATACTTATTTTTATACTTATTTTTATTTTTATACTTATTTTTATACTTATTCTTATTTTAATTCTTATTTTTATACTTAATCTTATTTTTATACTTATTTTTATACTTATTCTTATTTTTTTACTTATTTTTATACTTATTTTTATTCTTATTTTTATACTTATTCTTATTTTTATACTTATTTTTATACTTATTCTTATTTTTTTACTAATTTTTTTACTTATTCTTATTTTTATACTTATTTTTATACTTCTTATTTTTATACTAATTTTTATTTTTATACTTATTTTTTTATTTATTCTTATTTTTATACTTATTCTTATTTAAATTCTTATTTTTATACTTATTTTTTTTTTACTTATTTTTATATTTATTTTTATATATATATTTTTTTTATTTTTATACTTATTTTTATACTTAATCTTATTTTTATACTTATTTTTATACTTATTCTTATTTTTTTTACAAATTTTTTACTTATTCTTATTTTTATACTTATTTTCATACATATTCTTATTTTTATTTTTATACTTATTTTTACACTTATTATTATTTTTATTTTTATACCTATTTTTATACATTTTCTTATTTTTATACTTATTTTTTTCTTTATTTTTATACATATTCTTATTTTTTATTTTTATTCTTATTTTTATACTTATTCTTATTTTTATACTTATTTTTATATTTATTTTTATTTTAATTCTTATTTTTATACTTATTTTTTTTTATACTTATTTTTATTTTTATACTTATTTTTATACTTATTCTTATTTTTATACTTATTTTTATACTTATTCTTATTTTAATTCTTATTTTTATACTTAATCTTATTTTTATACTTATTTTTATACTTATTCTTATTTTTTTACTTATTTTTATACTTATTTTTATTCTTATTTTTATACTAATTTTTTATTTTTATACTTATTTTTTTACTTATTCTTATTTTTATACTTATTCTTATTTAAATTCTTATTTTTATACTTATTTTTTTTTTTTACTTATTTTTATATTTATTTTTATATATATATATTTTTTATTTTTATACTTATTTTTATACTTAATCTTATTTTTATACTTATTTTTATACTTATTCTTATTTTTTTACAATTTTTTTTACTTATTCTTATTTTTATACTTATTTTTATACATATTCTTATTTTTATTTTTATACTTATTTTTACACTTATTATTATTTTTATTTTTATACCTATTTTTATACTTTTTCTTATTTTTATACTTATTTTTTTCTTTATTTTTATACATATTCTTATTTTTATTTTTATTCTTATTTTTATACTTATTTTTATACTTAATCTTATTTTTATACATATTTTTATACTTATTCTTATTTTTTTACAATTTTTTTTACTTATTCTTATTTTTATACTTATTTTTATACATATTCTTATTTTTATTTTTATACTTATTTTTACACTTATTATTATTTTTATTTTTATACCTATTTTTATACTTTTTCTTATTTTTATACTTATTTTTTTCTTTATTTTTATACATATTGTTATTTTTATTTTTATTCTTATTTTTATACTTATTCTTATTTTTATACTTATTTTTATATTTATTCTTATTTTAATTCTTATTTTTATACTTATTTTTTTCTTTATTTTTATACATATTCTTATTTTTATTTTTATAATTATTTTTATACTTATTCTTATTTTTATACTTATTTTTATACTTATTTTTTTTATACTTATTTTTATTTTTATACTTATTTTTATACTTAATTTTATACTTATTCTTATTTTTATACTTATTTTTTTTATACTTATTTTTATTTTTATACTTATTTTTATACTTAATTTTATACTTATTCTTATTTTTATACTTATTTTTATACTTATTTTTTTTATACTTATTTTTATTTTTATACTTATTTTTATACTTATTTTTATACTTATTCTTATTTTTATACTTATTTTTATACTTAATCTTATTTTTATATTTATTTTTATACTTATTCTTATTTTTTTACAATTTTTTTTACTTATTCTTATTTTTATACTTATTTTTATACATATTCTTATTTTTATTTTTATACTTATTTTTATACTTATTTTTATACTTATTCTTATTTTTATACTTATTTTTATACTTAATCTTATTTTTATACTTATTTTTATACTTATTTTTTTTTATACTTATTTTTATTTTTATACTTATTTTTATACTTATTCTTATTTTTATACTTATTTTTATACTTATTCTTATTTTTTTACTTATTTTTATACTTATTTTTATTCTTATTTTTATACTTATTCTTATTTTTATACTTATTTTTATACTTATTCTTATTTTTTACTAATTTTTTTACTTATTCTTATTTTTATACTTATTTTTATACTTCTTATTTTTATACTAATTTTTATTTTTATACTTTTTCTTATTTTTATACTTATTTTTTTCTTTATTTTTATACATATTCTTATTTTTATATTTATTCTTATTTTAATTCTTATTTTTATACTTATTTTTTTTTATACTTATTTTTATTTTTATACTTATTTTTATACTTATTCTTATTTTTATACTTATTTTTATACTTATTCTTATTTTAATTCTTATTTTTATACTTAATCTTATTTTTATACTTATTTTTATACTTATTCTTATTTTTTTACTTATTTTTATACTTATTTTTATTCTTATTTTTATACTTATTCTTATTTTTATACTTATTTTTATACTTATTCTTATTTTTTTTACTAATTTTTTTACTTATTCTTATTTTTATACTTATTTTTATACTTCTTATTTTTATACTAATTTTTATTTTTATACTTATTTTTTTATTTATTCTTATTTTTATACTTATTCTTATTTAAATTCTTATTTTTATACTTATTTTTTTTTTACTTATTTTTATATTTATTTTTATATATATATTTTTTTTATTTTTATACTTATTTTTATACTTAATCTTATTTTTATACTTATTTTTATACTTATTCTTATTTTTTTTACAAATTTTTTTACTTATTCTTATTTTTATACTTATTTTCATACATATTCTTATTTTTATTTTTATACCTATTTTTATACTTATTCTTATTTTTATACTTATTTTTTTCTTTATTTTTTTACATATTCTTATGTTTATTTTTATTCTTATTTTTATACTTATTCTTATTTTTATACTTATTTTTATATTTATTCTTATTTTAATTCTTATTTTTATACTTATTTTTTTCTTTATTTTTATACATATTCTTATTTTTATTTTTATAATTATTTTTATACTTATTCTTATTTTTATACTTATTTTTATACTTATTTTTTTTATACTTATTTTTATTTTTATACTTATTTTTATACTTAATTTTATACTTATTCTTATTTTTATACTTATTTTTATACTTATTTTTTTTATACTTATTTTTATTTTTATACTTATTTTTATACTTATTTTTAGACTTATTCTTATTTTTTTACAATTTTTTTTACGTATTCTTATTTTTATACTTATTTTTATACATATTCTTATTTTTATTTTTATACTTATTTTTATACTTATTTTTATACTTATTCTTATTTTTATACTTATTTTTATACTTAATCTTATTTTTATACTTATTTTATACTTATTCTTATTTTTTTACATTTTTTTTTACTTATTCTTATTTTTATACTTATTTTTATACATATTCTTATTTTTATTTTTATACTTATTTTTATACTTATTTTTATACTTATTCTTATTTTTATACTTATTTTTATACTTAATCTTATTTTTATACTTATTTTATACTTATTCTTATTTTTTTACATTTTTTTTTACTTATTCTTATTTTTATACTTATTTTTATACATATTCTTATTTTTATTTTTATACTTATTTTTATACTTATTTTTATACTTATTCTTATTTTTATACTTATTTTTATACTTAATCTTATTTTTATACTTATTTTTATACTTATTCTTATTTTTTTACATTTTTTTTTACTTATTCTTATTTTTATACTTATTTTTATGCATATTCTTATTTTTATTTTTATACTTATTTTTACACTTATTATTATTTTTATTTTTATACCTATTTTTATACTTTTTCTTATTTTTATACTTATTTTTTTCTTTATTTTTATACATATTCTTATTTTTATTTTTATACTTATTTTTATACTTATTTTTATACTTATTCTTATTTTTTTACAATTTGTTTTACGTATTCTTATTTTTATACTTATTTTTATACTTAATCTTATTTTTATACTTATTTTTATACTTATTCTTATTTTTTTTACAATTTTTTTTACTTATTCTTATTTTTATACTTATTTTTATACATATTCTTATTTTTATTTTTATACTTATTTTTATACTTATTTTTATACTTAATCTTATTTTTATACTTATTTTTATACTTATTCTTATTTTTTTTACAATTTTTTTTACTTATTCTTATTTTTATACTTATTTTCATACATATTCTTATTTTTATTTTTATACTTATTTTTACACTTATTATTATTTTTATTTTTATACCTATTTTTATACATTTTCTTATTTTTATACTTATTTTTTTCTTTATTTTTATACATATTCTTATTTTTATTTTTATTCTTATTTTTATACTTATTCTTATTTTTATACTTATTTTTATATTTATTCTTATTTTAATTCTTATTTATATACTTATTTTTTTTTATACTTATTTTTATTTTTATACTTATTCTTATTTTTATACTTATTTTTCCACTTATTATTATTTTTATTTTTATACTTATTCTGATTTAAATTCTTATTTTTATACTTAATCTTATTTTTATACTTATTTTTATACTTATTCTTATTTTTTTACTTATTTTTATACTTATTTTTATTCTTATTTTTATACTTATTCTTATTTTTATACTTATTTTTATACTTATTCTTATTTTTTTACTAATTTTTATTTTTATACTTATTTTTTTATTTATTCTTATTTTTATACTTATTCTTATTTAAATTCTTATTTTTATACTTATTTTTTTTTTACTTATTTTTATATTTATTTATATATATATATATTTTTTATTTTTATACTTATTTTTATACTTAATCTTATTTTTATACTTATTTTTATACTTATTTTTATACTTATTCTTATTTTTTTACTAATTTTTATTTTTATACTTATTTTTTTATTTATTCTTATTTTTATACTTATTCTTATTTAAATTCTTATTTTTATACTTATTTTTTTTTTACTTATTTTTATATTTATTTATATATATATATTTTTTATTTTTATACTTATTTTTATACTTAATCTTATTTTTATACTTATTTTTATACTTATTCTTATTTTTTTTACAAATTTTTTTACTTATTCTTATTTTTATACTTATTTTCATACATATTCTTATTTTTATTTTTATTCTTATTTTTATACTTATTCTTATTTTTATACTTATTTTTATATTTATTCTTATTTTAATTCTTATTTTTATACTTATTTTTTTTATACTTATTTTTATTTTTATACTTATTTTTTTTTTTTACTTATTTTTATATTTATTTTTATATATATATATTTTTTATTTTTATACTTATTTTTATACTTAATCTTATTTTTATACTTATTTTTATACTTATTCTTATTTTTTTACAATTTTTTTTACTTATTCTTATTTTTATACTTATTTTTATACATATTCTTATTTTTATTTTTATACTTATTTTTACACTTATTATTATTTTTATTTTTATACCTATTTTTATACTTTTTCTTATTTTTATACTTATTTTTTTCTTTATTTTTATACATATTCTTATTTTTATTTTTATACTTATTTTTATACTTATTTTTATACTTAATCTTATTTTTATACTTATTTTTATACTTATTCTTATTTTTTTACAATTTTTTTTACTTATTCTTATTTTTATACTTATTTTTATACATATTCTTATTTTTATACTTATTTTTATATTTATTCTTATTTTAATTCTTATTTTTATACTTATTTTTTTCTTTATTTTTATACATATTCTTATTTTTATTTTTATAATTATTTTTATACTTATTCTTATTTTTATACTTATTTTTATACTTATTTTTTTTATACTTATTTTTATTTTTATACTTATTTTTATACTTAATTTTATACTTATTCTTATTTTTATACTTATTTTTATACTTATTTTTTTTATACTTATTTTTATTTTTATACTTATTTTTATACTTATTTTTATACTTATTCTTATTTTTATACTTATTCTTATTTTTTTACAATTTTTTTTACTTATTCATATTTTTATACTTATTTTTATACATATTCTTATTTTTATTTTTATACTTATTTTTATACTTATTTTTATACTTATTCTTATTTTTATACTTATTTTTATACTTAATCTTATTTTTATACTTATTTTTATACTTAATCTTATTTTTATATTTATTTTTATACTTATTCTTATTTTTTTACAATTTTTTTTACTTATTCTTATTTTTATACTTATTTTTATACATATTCTTATTTTTATTTTTATACTTATTTTTATACTTAATTTTATACTTATTCTTATTTTTATACTTATTTTTATACTTATTTTTTTTATATTTATTTTTATTTCTATACTTATTTTTATACTTATTTTTTTCTATATTTTTATACATATTCTTATTTTTATTTTTATTCTTATTTTTATACTTATTCTTATTTTTATACTTATTTTTATATTTATTCTTATTTTAATTCTTATTTTTATACTTAATCTTATTTTTATACTTATTTTTACACTTATTCTTATTTTTTTACTTATTTTTATACTTATTTTTATTCTTATTTTTATACTTATTTTTTTTTATACTTATTTTTATTTTTATACTTATTTTTATACTTATTCTTATTTTTATACTTATTTTTATATTTATTCTTATTTTAATTCTTATTTTTATACTTATTTTTATACTTATTTTTTTTATACTTATTTTTATTTTTATACTTATTTTTATACTTAATTTTATACTTATTCTTATTTTTATACTTATTTTTATACTTATTTTTTTATACTTATTTTTATTTTTATACTTATTTTTATACTTATTCTTATTTTTATACTTATTTTTATACTTAATCTTATTTTTATATTTATTTTTATACTTATTCTTATTTTTTTACAATTTTTTTTACTTATTCTTATTTTTATACTTATTTTTATACATATTCTTATTTTTATTTTTATACTTATTTTTATACTTAATTTTATACTTATTCTTATTTTTATACTTATTTTTATACTTAATCTTATTTTTATACTTATTTTTATACTTAATCTTATTT
The DNA here is from genome assembly GCA_036250195.1 of Mixophyes australis. Lineage (NCBI taxonomy): Eukaryota > Metazoa > Chordata > Amphibia > Anura > Limnodynastidae > Mixophyes > Mixophyes australis. The sequence continues at coordinate 196,893 of JAVHZZ010000119.1, forward strand.
TTATATTTATTTTTATACTTATTTTTATACTTAATTTTATACTTATTCTTATTTTTATACTTATTTTTATACTTATTTTTTTTATACTTATTTTTATTTTTATACTTATTTTTATACTTATTCTTATTTTTATACTTATTTTTATACTTAATCTTATTTTTATATTTATTTTTATACTTATTCTTATTTTTTTACAATTTTTTTTACTTATTCTTATTTTTATACTTATTTTTATACATATTCTTATTTTTATTTTTATACTTATTTTTATACTTATTTTTATACTTATTCTTATTTTTATACTTATTCTTATTTTTTTACAATTTTTTTTACTTATTCTTATTTTTATACTTATTTTTATACTTATTATTATTTTTATTTTTATACCTATTTTTATACTTATTCTTATTTTTATACTTATTTTTATATTTATTTTTTTCTTTATTTTTATACATATTCTTATTTTTATACTTATTTTTATACTTATTCTTATACTTATTTTTATACTTATTTTTATAGATATATTTTTTTTATTTTTATACTTATTTTTATACTTAATCTTATTTTTATACTTATTCTTATTTTTTTACAATTTTTTTTACTTATTCTTGTTTTTATACTTATTTTTATACATATTCTTATTTTTATTTTTATTCTTATTTTTATACTTATTCTTATTTTTATACTTATTTTTATATTTATTCTTATTTTAATTCTTATTTTTATACTTATTTTTTTTTATACTTATTTTTATTTTTATACTTATTTTTATACTTAATCTTATTTTTATACTTATTTTTATACTTATTCTTATTTTTTTACTTATTTTTATACTTATTTTTATTCTTATTTTTATACTTATTCTTATTTTTATACTTATTTTTATACTTATTCTTATTTTTTTACTAATTTTTTTACTTATTCTTATTTTTATACTTATTTTTATACTTCTTATTTTTATACTAATTTTTATTTTTATACTTTTTCTTATTTTTATACTTATTTTTTTCTTTATTTTTATACATATTCTTATTTTTATTTTTATTCTTATTTTTATACTTATTCTTATTTTTATACTTATTTTTATATTTATTCTTATTTTAATTCTTATTTTTATACTTATTTTTTTTTATACTTATTTTTATTTTTATACTTATTTTTATACTTATTCTTATTTTTATACTTATTTTTATACTTATTCTTATTTTAATTCTTATTTTTATACTTAATCTTATTTTTATACTTATTTTTATACTTATTCTTATTTTTTTACTTATTTTTATACTTATTTTTATTCTTATTTTTATACTTATTCTTATTTTTATACTTATTTTTATACTTATTCTTATTTTTTTACTAATTTTTTTACTTATTCTTATTTTTATACTTATTTTTATACATATTCTTATTTTTATACTTATTTTTATATTTATTCTTATTTTAATTCTTATTTTTATACTTATTTTTTTCTTTATTTTTATACATATTCTTATTTTTATTTTTATAATTATTTTTATACTTATTCTTATTTTTATACTTATTTTTATACTTATTTTTTTTATACTTATTTTTATTTTTATACTTATTTTTATACTTAATTTTATACTTATTCTTATTTTTATACTTATTTTTATACTTATTTTTTTTATACTTATTTTTATTTTTATACTTATTTTTATACTTATTTTTATACTTATTCTTATTTTTATACTTATTCTTATTTTTTTACAATTTTTTTTACTTATTCATATTTTTATACTTATTTTTATACATATTCTTATTTTTATTTTTATACTTATTTTTATACTTATTTTTATACTTATTCTTATTTTTATACTTATTTTTATACTTAATCTTATTTTTATACTTATTTTTATACTTAATCTTATTTTTATATTTATTTTTATACTTATTCTTATTTTTTTACAATTTTTTTTACTTATTCTTATTTTTATACTTATTTTTATACATATTCTTATTTTTATTTTTATACTTATTTTTATACTTAATTTTATACTTATTCTTATTTTTATACTTATTTTTTTTATATTTATTTTTATTTCTATACTTATTTTTATACTTATTTTTTTCTATATTTTTATACATATTCTTATTTTTATTTTTATTCTTATTTTTATACTTATTCTTATTTTTATACTTATTTTTATATTTATTCTTATTTTAATTCTTATTTTTATACTTATTTTTTTTTATACTTATTTTTATACTTATTCTTATTTTTATACTTATTTTTATACATATTCTTATTTTAATTCTTATTTTTATACTTAATCTTATTTTTATACTTATTTTTACACTTATTCTTATTTTTTTACTTATTTTTATACTTATTTTTATTCTTATTTTTATACTTATTTTTTTTTATACTTATTTTTATTTTTATACTTATTTTTATACTTATTCTTATTTTTATACTTATTTTTATATTTATTCTTATTTTAATTCTTATTTTTATACTTATTTTTATACTTATTTTTTTTATACTTATTTTTATTTTTATACTTATTTTTATACTTATTTTTATACTTATTTTTTTATACTTATTTTTATTTTTATACTTATTTTTATACTTATTCTTATTTTTATACTTATTTTTATACTTAATCTTATTTTTATATTTATTTTTATACTTATTCTTATTTTTTTACAATTTTTTTTACTTATTCTTATTTTTATACTTATTTTTATACATATTCTTATTTTTATTTTTATACTTATTTTTATACTTAATTTTATACTTATTCTTATTTTTATACTTATTTTTATACTTAATCTTATTTTTATACTTATTTTTATACTTAATCTTATTTTTATATTTATTTTTATACTTATTTTTATACTTAATTTTATACTTATTCTTATTTTTATACTTATTTTTATACTTATTTTTTTTATACTTATTTTTATTTTTATACTTATTTTTATACTTATTCTTATTTTTATACTTATTTTTATACTTAATCTTATTTTTATATTTATTTTTATACTTATTCTTATTTTTTTACAATTTTTTTTACTTATTCTTATTTTTATACTTATTTTTATACATATTCTTATTTTTATTTTTATACTTATTTTTATACTTATTTTTATACTTATTCTTATTTTTATACTTATTCTTATTTTTTTACAATTTTTTTTACTTATTCTTATTTTTATACTTATTTTTATACTTATTATTATTTTTATTTTTATACCTATTTTTATACTTATTCTTATTTTTATACTTATTTTTATATTTATTTTTTTCTTTATTTTTATACATATTCTTATTTTTATACTTATTTTTATACTTATTCTTATACTTATTTTTATACTTATTTTTATAGATATATTTTTTTTATTTTTATACTTATTTTTATACTTAATCTTATTTTTATACTTATTCTTATTTTTTTACAATTTTTTTTACTTATTCTTGTTTTTATACTTATTTTTATACATATTCTTATTTTTATTTTTATTCTTATTTTTATACTTATTCTTATTTTTATACTTATTTTTATATTTATTCTTATTTTAATTCTTATTTTTATACTTATTTTTTTTTATACTTATTTTTATTTTTATACTTATTTTTATACTTAATCTTATTTTTATACTTATTTTTATACTTATTCTTATTTTTTTACTTATTTTTATACTTATTTTTATTCTTATTTTTATACTTATTCTTATTTTTATACTTATTTTTATACTTATTCTTATTTTTTTACTAATTTTTTTACTTATTCTTATTTTTATACTTATTTTTATACTTCTTATTTTTATACTAATTTTTATTTTTATACTTTTTCTTATTTTTATACTTATTTTTTTCTTTATTTTTATACATATTCTTATTTTTATTTTTATTCTTATTTTTATACTTATTCTTATTTTTATACTTATTTTTATATTTATTCTTATTTTAATTCTTATTTTTATACTTATTTTTTTTTTATACTTATTTTTATTTTTATACTTATTTTTATACTTATTCTTATTTTTATACTTATTTTTATACTTATTCTTATTTTAATTCTTATTTTTATACTTAATCTTATTTTTATACTTATTTTTATACTTATTCTTATTTTTTTACTTATTTTTATACTTATTTTTATTCTTATTTTTATACTTATTCTTATTTTTATACTTATTTTTATACTTATTCTTATTTTTTTACTAATTTTTTTACTTATTCTTATTTTTATACTTATTTTTATACTTCTTATTTTTATACTAATTTTTATTTTTATACTTATTTTTTTATTTATTCTTATTTTTATACTTATTCTTATTTAAATTCTTATTTTTATACTTATTTTTTTTTTACTTATTTTTATATTTATTTTTATATATATATTTTTTTTATTTTTATACTTATTTTTATACTTAATCTTATTTTTATACTTATTTTTATACTTATTCTTATTTTTTTTACAAATTTTTTACTTATTCTTATTTTTATACTTATTTTCATACATATTCTTATTTTTATTTTTATACTTATTTTTACACTTATTATTATTTTTATTTTTATACCTATTTTTATACATTTTCTTATTTTTATACTTATTTTTTTCTTTATTTTTATACTTATTCTTATTTTTATACTTATTTTTATACTTATTCTTATTTTTTTACTAATTTTTTTACTTATTCTTATTTTTATACTAATTTTTATTTTTATACTTTTTCTTATTTTTATACTTATTTTTTTCTTTATTTTTATACATATTCTTATTTTTATTTTTATTCTTATTTTTATACTTATTCTTATTTTTATACTTATTTTTATATTTATTCTTATTTTAATTCTTATTTTTATACTTATTTTTTTTTATACTTATTTTTATTTTTATACTTATTTTTATACTTATTTTTATTTTTATACTTATTTTTATACTTATTCTTATTTTAATTCTTATTTTTATACTTAATCTTATTTTTATACTTATTTTTATACTTATTCTTATTTTTTTACTTATTTTTATACTTATTTTTATTCTTATTTTTATACTTATTCTTATTTTTATACTTATTTTTATACTTATTCTTATTTTTTTACTAATTTTTTTACTTATTCTTATTTTTATACTTATTTTTATACTTCTTATTTTTATACTAATTTTTATTTTTATACTTATTTTTTTATTTATTCTTATTTTTATACTTATTCTTATTTAAATTCTTATTTTTATACTTATTTTTTTTTTACTTATTTTTATATTTATTTTTATATATATTTTTTTTTTATTTTTATACTTATTTTTATACTTAATCTTATTTTTATACTTATTTTTATACTTATTCTTATTTTTTTTACAAATTTTTTTACTTATTCTTATTTTTATACTTATTTTCATACATATTCTTATTTTTATTTTTATACTTATTTTTACACTTATTATTATTTTTATTTTTATACCTATTTTTATACATTTTCTTATTTTTATACTTATTTTTTTCTTTATTTTTATACATATTCTTATTTTTATTTTTATTCTTATTTTTATACTTATTCTTATTTTTATACTTATTTTTATATTTATTCTTATTTTAATTCTTATTTTTATACTTATTTTTTTTATACTTATTTTTATTTTTATACTAATTCTTATTTTTATACTTATTTTTACACTTATTATTATTTTTATTTTTATACCTATTTTTATACTTATTCTTATTTTTATACTTATTTTTATACTTATTTTTTTCTTTATTTTTTTACATATTCTTATGTTTATTTTTATTCTTATTTTTATACTTATTCTTATTTTTATACTTATTTTTATATTTATTCTTATTTTAATTCTTATTTTTATACTTATTTTTTTCTTTATTTTTATACATATTCTTATTTTTATTTTTATAATTATTTTTATACTTATTCTTATTTTTATACTTATTTTTATACTTATTTTTTTTATACTTATTTTTATTTTTATACTTATTTTTATACTTAATTTTATACTTATTCTTATTTTTATACTTATTTTTATACTTATTTTTTTTATACTTATTTTTATTTTTATACTTATTTTTATACTTATTTTATACTTATTCTTATTTTTTTACATTTTTTTTTACTTATTCTTATTTTTATACTTATTTTTATACATATTCTTATTTTTATTTTTATACTTATTTTTATACTTATTTTTATACTTATTCTTATTTTTATACTTATTTTTATACTTAATCTTATTTTTATACTTATTTTATACTTATTCTTATTTTTTTACATTTTTTTTTACTTATTCTTATTTTTATACTTATTTTTATACATATTCTTATTTTTATTTTTATACTTATTTTTATACTTATTTTTATACTTATTCTTATTTTTATACTTATTTTTATACTTAATCTTATTTTTATACTTATTTTTATACTTATTCTTATTTTTTTACATTTTTTTTTACTTATTCTTATTTTTATACTTATTTTTATGCATATTCTTATTTTTATTTTTATACTTATTTTTACACTTATTATTATTTTTATTTTTATACCTATTTTTATACTTTTTCTTATTTTTATACTTATTTTTTTCTTTATTTTTATACATATTCTTATTTTTATTTTTATACTTATTTTTATACTTATTTTTATACTTATTCTTATTTTTTTACAATTTGTTTTACGTATTCTTATTTTTATACTTATTTTTATACTTAATCTTATTTTTATACTTATTTTTATACTTATTCTTATTTTTTTACAATTTTTTTTACTTATTCTTATTTTTATACTTATTTTTATACATATTCTTATTTTTATTTTTATACCTATTTTTATACTTATTTTTATACTTAATCTTATTTTTATACTTATTTTTATACTTATTCTTATTTTTTTTACAATTTTTTTTACTTATTCTTATTTTTATACTTATTTTCATACATATTCTTATTTTTATTTTTATACTTATTTTTACACTTATTATTATTTTTATTTTTATACCTATTTTTATACATTTTCTTATTTTTATACTTATTTTTTTCTTTATTTTTATACATATTCTTATTTTTATTTTTATTCTTATTTTTATACTTATTCTTATTTTTATACTTATTTTTATATTTATTCTTATTTTAATTCTTATTTATATACTTATTTTTTTTTATACTTATTTTTATTTTTATACTTATTCTTATTTTTATACTTATTTTTCCACTTATTATTATTTTTATTTTTATACTTATTCTGATTTAAATTCTTATTTTTATACTTAATCTTATTTTTATACTTATTTTTATACTTATTCTTATTTTTTTACTTATTTTTATTCTTATTTTTATTCTTATTTTTATACTTATTCTTATTTTTATACTTATTTTTATACTTATTCTTATTTTTTTACTAATTTTTATTTTTATACTTATTTTTTTATTTATTCTTATTTTTATACTTATTCTTATTTAAATTCTTATTTTTATACTTATTTTTTTTTTACTTATTTTTATATTTATTTATATATATATATATTTTTTATTTTTATACTTATTTTTATACTTAATCTTATTTTTATACTTATTTTTATACTTATTTTTATACTTATTCTTATTTTTTTACTAATTTTTATTTTTATACCTATTTTTTTATTTATTCTTATTTTTATACTTATTCTTATTTAAATTCTTATTTTTATACTTATTTTTTTTTTACTTATTTTTATATTTATTTATATATATATATATATTTTATTTTTATACTTATTTTTATTCTTATTTTTATACTTATTTTTATACTTATTCTTATTTTTTTACTAATTTTTATTTTTATACTTATTTTTTTATTTATTCTTATTTTTATACTTATTCTTATTTAAATTCTTATTTTTATACTTATTTTTTTTTTACTTATTTTTATATTTATTTATATATATATATTTTTTATTTTTATACTTATTTTTATACTTAATCTTATTTTTATACTTATTTTTATACTTATTCTTATTTTTTTTACAAATTTTTTTACTTATTCTTATTTTTATACTTATTTTCATACATATTCTTATTTTTATTTTTATTCTTATTTTTATACTTATTCTTATTTTTATACTTATTTTTATATTTATTCTTATTTTAATTCTTATTTTTATACTTATTTTTTTTTATACTTATTTTTATTTTTATACTTATTTTTTTTTTTTACTTATTTTTATATTTATTTTTATATATATATATTTTTTATTTTTATACTTATTTTTATACTTAATCTTATTTTTATACTTATTTTTATACTTATTCTTATTTTTTTACAATTTTTTTTACTTATTCTTATTTTTATACTTATTTTTATACATATTCTTATTTTTATTTTTATACTTATTTTTACACTTATTATTATTTTTATTTTTATACCTATTTTTATACTTTTTCTTATTTTTATACTTATTTTTTTCTTTATTTTTATACATATTCTTATTTTTATTTTTATACTTATTTTTATACTTATTTTTATACTTAATCTTATTTTTATACTTATTTTTATACTTATTCTTATTTTTTTACAATTTTTTTTACTTATTCTTATTTTTATACTTATTTTTATACATATTCTTATTTTTATACTTATTTTTATATTTATTCTTATTTTAATTCTTATTTTTATACTTATTTTTTTCTTTATTTTTATACATATTCTTATTTTTATTTTTATAATTATTTTTATACTTATTCTTATTTTTATACTTATTTTTATACTTATTTTTTTTATACTTATTTTTATTTTTATACTTATTTTTATACTTAATTTTATACTTATTCTTATTTTTATACTTATTTTTATACTTATTTTTTTTATACTTATTTTTATTTTTATACTTATTTTTATACTTATTTTTATACTTATTCTTATTTTTATACTTATTCTTATTTTTTTACAATTTTTTTTACTTATTCTTATTTTTATACTTATTTTTATACTTATTATTATTTTTATTTTTATACCTATTTTTATACTTATTCTTATTTTTATACTTATTTTTATATTTATTTTTTTCTTTATTTTTATACATATTCTTATTTTTATACTTATTTTTATACTTATTCTTATACTTATTTTTATACTTATTTTTATAGATATATTTTTTTTATTTTTATACTTATTTTTATACTTAATCTTATTTTTATACTTATTCTTATTTTTTTACAATTTTTTTTACTTATTCTTGTTTTTATACTTATTTTTATACATATTCTTATTTTTATTTTTATTCTTATTTTTATACTTATTCTTATTTTTATACTTATTTTTATATTTATTCTTATTTTAATTCTTATTTTTATACTTATTTTTTTTTATACTTATTTTTATTTTTATACTTATTTTTATACTTAATCTTATTTTTATACTTATTTTTATACTTATTCTTATTTTTTTACTTATTTTTATACTTATTTTTATTCTTATTTTTATACTTATTCTTATTTTTATACTTATTTTTATACTTATTCTTATTTTTTTACTAATTTTTTTACTTATTCTTATTTTTATACTTATTTTTATACTTCTTATTTTTATACTAATTTTTATTTTTATACTTTTTCTTATTTTTATACTTATTTTTTTCTTTATTTTTATACATATTCTTATTTTTATTTTTATTCTTATTTTTATACTTATTCTTATTTTTATACTTATTTTTATATTTATTCTTATTTTAATTCTTATTTTTATACTTATTTTTTTTTATACTTATTTTTATTTTTATACTTATTTTTATACTTATTCTTATTTTTATACTTATTTTTATACTTATTCTTATTTTAATTCTTATTTTTATACTTAATCTTATTTTTATACTTATTTTTATACTTATTCTTATTTTTTTACTTATTTTTATACTTATTTTTATTCTTATTTTTATACTTATTCTTATTTTTATACTTATTTTTATACTTATTCTTATTTTTTTACTAATTTTTTTACTTATTCTTATTTTTATACTTATTTTTATACTTCTTATTTTTATACTAATTTTTATTTTTATACTTATTTTTTTATTTATTCTTATTTTTATACTTATTCTTATTTAAATTCTTATTTTTATACTTATTTTTTTTTTACTTATTTTTATATTTATTTTTATATATATATTTTATTTATTTTTATACTTATTTTTATACTTAATCTTATTTTTATACTTATTTTTATACTTATTCTTATTTTTTTTACAAATTTTTTACTTATTCTTATTTTTATACTTATTTTCATACATATTCTTATTTTTATTTTTATACTTATTTTTACACTTATTATTATTTTTATTTTTATACCTATTTTTATACATTTTCTTATTTTTATACTTATTTTTTTCTTTATTTTTATACATATTCTTATTTTTTATTTTTATTCTTATTTTTATACTTATTCTTATTTTTATACTTATTTTTATATTTATTCTTATTTTAATTCTTATTTTTATACTTATTTTTTTTTATACTTATTTTTATTTTTATACTTATTTTTATACTTATTCTTATTTTTATACTTATTTTTATACTTATTCTTATTTTAATTCTTATTTTTATACTTAATCTTATTTTTATACTTATTTTTATACTTATTCTTATTTTTTTACTTATTTTTATACTTATTTTTATTCTTATTTTTATACTAATTTTTTATTTTTATACTTATTTTTTTACTTATTCTTATTTTTATACTTATTCTTATTTAAATTCTTATTTTTATACTTATTTTTTTTTTTTACTTATTTTTATATTTATTTTTATATATATATATTTTTTATTTTTATACTTATTTTTATACTTAATCTTATTTTTATACTTATTTTTATACTTATTCTTATTTTTTTACAATTTCTTTTACTTATTCTTATTTTTATACTTATTTTTATACATATTCTTATTTTTATTTTTATACTTATTTTTACACTTATTATTATTTTTATTTTTATACCTATTTTTATACTTTTTCTTATTTTTATACTTATTTTTTTCTTTATTTTTATACATATTCTTATTTTTATTTTTATTCTTATTTTTATACTTATTTTTATACTTAATCTTATTTTTATACATATTTTTATACTTATTCTTATTTTTTTACAATTTTTTTTACTTATTCTTATTTTTATACTTATTTTTATACATATTCTTATTTTTATTTTTATACTTATTTTTACACTTATTATTATTTTTATTTTTATACCTATTTTTATACTTTTTCTTATTTTTATACTTATTTTTTTCTTTATTTTTATACATATTGTTATTTTTATTTTTATTCTTATTTTTATACTTATTCTTATTTTTATACTTATTTTTATATTTATTCTTATTTTAATTCTTATTTTTATACTTATTTTTTTCTTTATTTTTATACATATTCTTATTTTTATTTTTATAATTATTTTTATACTTATTCTTATTTTTATACTTATTTTTATACTTATTTTTTTTATACTTATTTTTATTTTTATACTTATTTTTATACTTAATTTTATACTTATTCTTATTTTTATACTTATTTTTATACTTATTTTTATTCTTATTTTTATACTTATTCTTATTTTTATACTTATTTTTATACTTATTCTTATTTTTTTACTAATTTTTTTACTTATTCTTATTTTTATACTAATTTTTATTTTTATACTTTTTCTTATTTTTATACTTATTTTTTTCTTTATTTTTATACATATTCTTATTTTTATTTTTATTCTTATTTTTATACTTATTCTTATTTTTATACTTATTTTTATATTTATTCTTATTTTAATTCTTATTTTTATACTTATTTTTTTTTATACTTATTTTTATTTTTATACTTATTTTTATACTTATTTTTATTTTTATACTTATTTTTATACTTATTCTTATTTTAATTCTTATTTTTATACTTAATCTTATTTTTATACTTATTTTTATACTTATTCTTATTTTTTTACTTATTTTTATACTTATTTTTATTCTTATTTTTATACTTATTCTTATTTTTATACTTATTTTTATACTTATTCTTATTTTTTTACTAATTTTTTTACTTATTCTTATTTTTATACTTATTTTTATACTTCTTATTTTTATACTAATTTTTATTTTTATACTTATTTTTTTATTTATTCTTATTTTTATACTTATTCTTATTTAAATTCTTATTTTTATACTTATTTTTTTTTTACTTATTTTTATATTTATTTTTATATATATATTTTTTTTATTTTTATACTTATTTTTATACTTAATCTTATTTTTATACTTATTTTTATACTTATTCTTATTTTTTTTACAATTTTTTTTACTTATTCTTATTTTTATACTTATTTTCATACATATTCTTATTTTTATTTTTATACTTATTTTTACACTTATTATTATTTTTATTTTTATACCTATTTTTATACATTTTCTTATTTTTATACTTATTTTTTTCTTTATTTTTATACATATTCTTATTTTTATTTTTATTCTTATTTTTATACTTATTCTTATTTTTATACTTATTTTTATATTTATTCTTATTTTAATTCTTATTTTTATACTTATTTTTTTTATACTTATTTTTATTTTTATACTAATTCTTATTTTTATACTTATTTTTACACTTATTATTATTTTTATTTTTATACCTATTTTTATACTTATTCTTATTTTTATACTTATTTTTATACTTATTTTTTTCTTTATTTTTTTACATATTCTTATGTTTATTTTTATTCTTATTTTTATACTTATTCTTATTTTTATACTTATTTTTATATTTATTCTTATTTTAATTCTTATTTTTATACTTATTTTTTTCTTTATTTTTATACATATTCTTATTTTTATTTTTATAATTATTTTTATACTTATTCTTATTTTTATACTTATTTTTATACTTATTTTTTTTATACTTATTTTTATTTTTATACTTATTTTTATACTTAATTTTATACTTATTCTTATTTTTATACTTATTTTTATACTTATTTTTTTTATACTTATTTTTATTTTTATACTTATTTTTATACTTATTTTTAGACTTATTCTTATTTTTTTACAATTTTTTTTACGTATTCTTATTTTTATACTTATTTTTATACATATTCTTATTTTTATTTTTATACTTATTTTTATACTTATTTTTATACTTATTCTTATTTTTATACTTATTTTTATACTTAATCTTATTTTTATACTTATTTTATACTTATTCTTATTTTTTTACATTTTTTTTTACTTATTCTTATTTTTATACTTATTTTTATACATATTCTTATTTTTATTTTTATACTTATTTTTATACTTATTTTTATACTTATTCTTATTTTTATACTTATTTTTATACTTAATCTTATTTTTATACTTATTTTATACTTATTCTTATTTTTTTACATTTTTTTTTACTTATTCTTATTTTTATACTTATTTTTATACATATTCTTATTTTTATTTTTATACTTATTTTTATACTTATTTTTATACTTATTTTTACACTTATTATTATTTTTATTTTTATACCTATTTTTATACTTTTTCTTATTTTTATACTTATTTTTTTCTTTATTTTTATACATATTCTTATTTTTATTTTTATACTTATTTTTATACTTATTTTTATACTTATTCTTATTTTTTTACAATTTGTTTTACGTATTCTTATTTTTATACTTATTTTTATACTTAATCTTATTTTTATACTTATTTTTATACTTATTCTTATTTTTTTACAATTTTTTTTACTTATTCTTATTTTTATACTTATTTTTATACATATTCTTATTTTTATTTTTATACTTATTTTTATACTTATTTTTATACTTAATCTTATTTTTATACTTATTTTTATACTTATTCTTATTTTTTTTACAATTTTTTTTACTTATTCTTATTTTTATACTTATTTTCATACATATTCTTATTTTTATTTTTATACTTATTTTTACACTTATTATTATTTTTATTTTTATACCTATTTTTATACATTTTCTTATTTTTATACTTATTTTTTTCTTTATTTTTATACATATTCTTATTTTTATTTTTATTCTTATTTTTATACTTATTCTTATTTTTATACTTATTTTTATATTTATTCTTATTTTAATTCTTATTTATATACTTATTTTTTTTTATACTTATTTTTATTTTTATACTTATTCTTATTTTTATACTTATTTTTCCACTTATTATTATTTTTATTTTTATACTTATTCTGATTTAAATTCTTATTTTTATACTTAATCTTATTTTTATACTTATTTTTATACTTATTCTTATTTTTTTACTTATTTTTATACTTATTTTTATTCTTATTTTTATACTTATTCTTATTTTTATACTTATTTTTATACTTATTCTTATTTTTTTACTAATTTTTATTTTTATACTTATTTTTTTATTTATTCTTATTTTTATACTTATTCTTATTTAAATTCTTATTTTTATACTTATTTTTTTTTTACTTATTTTTATATTTATTTATATATATATATATTTTTTATTTTTATACTTATTTTTATACTTAATCTTATTTTTATACTTATTTTTATACTTATTTTTATACTTATTCTTATTTTTTTACTAATTTTTATTTTTATACTTATTTTTTTATTTATTCTTATTTTTATACTTATTCTTATTTAAATTCTTATTTTTATACTTATTTTTTTTTTACTTATTTTTATATTTATTTATATATATATATATATTTTATTTTTATACTTATTTTTATTCTTATTTTTATACTTATTTTTATACTTATTCTTATTTTTTTACTAATTTTTATTTTTATACTTATTTTTTTATTTATTCTTATTTTTATACTTATTCTTATTTAAATTCTTATTTTTATACTTATTTTTTTTTTACTTATTTTTATATTTATTTATATATATATATTTTTTATTTTTATACTTATTTTTATACTTAATCTTATTTTTATACTTATTTTTATACTTATTCTTATTTTTTTTACAAATTTTTTTACTTATTCTTATTTTTATACTTATTTTCATACATATTCTTATTTTTATTTTTATTCTTATTTTTATACTTATTCTTATTTTTATACTTATTTTTATATTTATTCTTATTTTAATTCTTATTTTTATACTTATTTTTTTTTATACTTATTTTTATTTTTATACTTATTTTTTTTTTTTACTTATTTTTATATTTATTTTTATATATATATATTTTTTATTTTTATACTTATTTTTATACTTAATCTTATTTTTATACTTATTTTTATACTTATTCTTATTTTTTTACAATTTTTTTTACTTATTCTTATTTTTATACTTATTTTTATACATATTCTTATTTTTATTTTTATACTTATTTTTACACTTATTATTATTTTTATTTTTATACCTATTTTTATACTTTTTCTTATTTTTATACTTATTTTTTTCTTTATTTTTATACATATTCTTATTTTTATTTTTATACTTATTTTTATACTTATTTTTATACTTAATCTTATTTTTATACTTATTTTTATACTTATTCTTATTTTTTTACAATTTTTTTTACTTATTCTTATTTTTATACTTATTTTTATACATATTCTTATTTTTATACTTATTTTTATATTTATTCTTATTTTAATTCTTATTTTTATACTTATTTTTTTCTTTATTTTTATACATATTCTTATTTTTATTTTTATAATTATTTTTATACTTATTCTTATTTTTATACTTATTTTTATACTTATTTTTTTTATACTTATTTTTATTTTTATACTTATTTTTATACTTAATTTTATACTTATTCTTATTTTTATACTTATTTTTATACTTATTTTTTTTATACTTATTTTTATTTTTATACTTATTTTTATACTTATTTTTATACTTATTCTTATTTTTATACTTATTCTTATTTTTTTACAATTTTTTTTACTTATTCATATTTTTATACTTATTTTTATACATATTCTTATTTTTATTTTTATACTTATTTTTATACTTATTTTTATACTTATTCTTATTTTTATACTTATTTTTATACTTAATCTTATTTTTATACTTATTTTTATACTTAATCTTATTTTTATATTTATTTTTATACTTATTCTTATTTTTTTACAATTTTTTTTACTTATTCTTATTTTTATACTTATTTTTATACATATTCTTATTTTTATTTTTATACTTATTGTTATACTTAATTTTATACTTATTCTTATTTTTATACTTATTTTTATACTTATTTTTTTTATATTTATTTTTATTTCTATACTTATTTTTATACTTATTTTTTTCTATATTTTTATACATATTCTTATTTTTATTTTTATTCTTATTTTTATACTTATTCTTATTTTTATACTTATTTTTATATTTATTCTTATTTTAATTCTTATTTTTATACTTAATCTTATTTTTATACTTATTTTTACACTTATTCTTATTTTTTTACTTATTTTTATACTTATTTTTATTCTTATTTTTATACTTATTTTTTTTTATACTTATTTTTATTTTTATACTTATTTTTATACTTATTCTTATTTTTATACTTATTTTTATATTTATTCTTATTTTAATTCTTATTTTTATACTTATTTTTATACTTATTTTTTTTATACTTATTTTTATTTTTATACTTATTTTTATACTTAATTTTATACTTATTCTTATTTTTATACTTATTTTTATACTTATTTTTTTATACTTATTTTTATTTTTATACTTATTTTTATACTTATTCTTATTTTTATACTTATTTTTATACTTAATCTTATTTTTATATTTATTTTTATACTTATTCTTATTTTTTTACAATTTTTTTTACTTATTCTTATTTTTATACTTATTTTTATACATATTCTTATTTTTATTTTTATACTTATTTTTATACTTAATTTTATACTTATTCTTATTTTTATACTTATTTTTATACTTAATCTTATTTTTATACTTATTTTTATACTTAATCTTATTTTTATATTTATTTTTATACTTATTTTTATACTTAATTTTATACTTATTCTTATTTTTATACTTATTTTTATACTTATTTTTTTTATACTTATTTTTATTTTTATACTTATTTTTATACTTATTCTTATTTTTATACTTATTTTTATACTTAATCTTATTTTTATATTTATTTTTATACTTATTCTTATTTTTTTACAATTTTTTTTACTTATTCTTATTTTTATACTTATTTTTATACATATTCTTATTTTTATTTTTATACTTATTTTTATACTTATTTTTATACTTATTCTTATTTTTATACTTATTCTTATTTTTTTACAATTTTTTTTACTTATTCTTATTTTTATACTTATTTTTATACTTATTATTATTTTTATTTTTATACCTATTTTTATACTTATTCTTATTTTTATACTTATTTTTATATTTATTTTTTTCTTTATTTTTATACATATTCTTATTTTTATACTTATTTTTATACTTATTCTTATACTTATTTTTATACTTATTTTTATAGATATATTTTTTTTATTTTTATACTTATTTTTATACTTAATCTTATTTTTATACTTATTCTTATTTTTTTACAATTTTTTTTACTTATTCTTGTTTTTATACTTATTTTTATACATATTCTTATTTTTATTTTTATTCTTATTTTTATACTTATTCTTATTTTTATACTTATTTTTATATTTATTCTTATTTTAATTCTTATTTTTATACTTATTTTTTTTTATACTTATTTTTATTTTTATACTTATTTTTATACTTAATCTTATTTTTATACTTATTTTTATACTTATTCTTATTTTTTTACTTATTTTTATACTTATTTTTATTCTTATTTTTATACTTATTCTTATTTTTATACTTATTTTTATACTTATTCTTATTTTTTTACTAATTTTTTTACTTATTCTTATTTTTATACTTATTTTTATACTTCTTATTTTTATACTAATTTTTATTTTTATACTTTTTCTTATTTTTATACTTATTTTTTTCTTTATTTTTATACATATTCTTATTTTTATTTTTATTCTTATTTTTATACTTATTCTTATTTTTATACTTATTTTTATATTTATTCTTATTTTAATTCTTATTTTTATACTTATTTTTTTTTATACTTATTTTTATTTTTATACTTATTTTTATACTTATTCTTATTTTTATACTTATTTTTATACTTATTCTTATTTTAATTCTTATTTTTATACTTAATCTTATTTTTATACTTATTTTTATACTTATTCTTATTTTTTTACTTATTTTTATACTTATTTTTATTCTTATTTTTATACTTATTCTTATTTTTATACTTATTTTTATACTTATTCTTATTTTTTTACTAATTTTTTTACTTATTCTTATTTTTATACTTATTTTTATACATATTCTTATTTTTATACTTATTTTTATATTTATTCTTATTTTAATTCTTATTTTTATACTTATTTTTTTCTTTATTTTTATACATATTCTTATTTTTATTTTTATAATTATTTTTATACTTATTCTTATTTTTATACTTATTTTTATACTTATTTTTTTTATACTTATTTTTATTTTTATACTTATTTTTATACTTAATTTTATACTTATTCTTATTTTTATACTTATTTTTATACTTATTTTTTTTATACTTATTTTTATTTTTATACTTATTTTTATACTTATTTTTATACTTATTCTTATTTTTATACTTATTCTTATTTTTTTACAATTTTTTTTACTTATTCATATTTTTATACTTATTTTTATACATATTCTTATTTTTATTTTTATACTTATTTTTATACTTATTTTTATACTTATTCTTATTTTTATACTTATTTTTATACTTAATCTTATTTTTATACTTATTTTTATACTTAATCTTATTTTTATATTTATTTTTATACTTATTCTTATTTTTTTACAATTTTTTTTACTTATTCTTATTTTTATACTTATTTTTATACATATTCTTATTTTTATTTTTATACTTATTTTTATACTTAATTTTATACTTATTCTTATTTTTATACTTATTTTTATACTTAATCTTATTTTTATACTTATTTTTATACTTAATCTTATTTTTATATTTATTTTTATACTTATTTTTATACTTAATTTTATACTTATTCTTATTTTTATACTTATTTTTATACTTATTTTTTTTATACTTATTTTTATTTTTATACTTATTTTTATACTTATTCTTATTTTTATACTTATTTTTATACTTAATCTTATTTTTATATTTATTTTTATACTTATTCTTATTTTTTTACAATTTTTTTTACTTATTCTTATTTTTATACTTATTTTTATACATATTCTTATTTTTATTTTTATACTTATTTTTATACTTATTTTTATACTTATTCTTATTTTTATACTTATTCTTATTTTTTTACAATTTTTTTTACTTATTCTTATTTTTATACTTATTTTTATACTTATTATTATTTTTATTTTTATACCTATTTTTATACTTATTCTTATTTTTATACTTATTTTTATATTTATTTTTTTCTTTATTTTTATACATATTCTTATTTTTATACTTATTTTTATACTTATTCTTATACTTATTTTTATACTTATTTTTATAGATATATTTTTTTTATTTTTATACTTATTTTTATACTTAATCTTATTTTTATACTTATTCTTATTTTTTTACAATTTTTTTTACTTATTCTTGTTTTTATACTTATTTTTATACATATTCTTATTTTTATTTTTATTCTTATTTTTATACTTATTCTTATTTTTATACTTATTTTTATATTTATTCTTATTTTAATTCTTATTTTTATACTTATTTTTTTTTATACTTATTTTTATTTTTATACTTATTTTTATACTTAATCTTATTTTTATACTTATTTTTATACTTATTCTTATTTTTTTACTTATTTTTATACTTATTTTTATTCTTATTTTTATACTTATTCTTATTTTTATACTTATTTTTATACTTATTCTTATTTTTTTACTAATTTTTTTACTTATTCTTATTTTTATACTTATTTTTATACTTCTTATTTTTATACTAATTTTTATTTTTATACTTTTTCTTATTTTTATACTTATTTTTTTCTTTATTTTTATACATATTCTTATTTTTATTTTTATACTTATTTTTATACTTAATTTTATACTTATTCTTATTTTTATACTTATTTTTATACTTATTTTTTTTATACTTATTTTTATTTTTATACTTATTTTTATACTTATTTTTATACTTATTCTTATTTTTATACTTATTCTTATTTTTTTACAATTTTTTTTACTTATTCATATTTTTATACTTATTTTTATACATATTCTTATTTTTATTTTTATACTTATTTTTATACTTATTTTTATACTTATTCTTATTTTTATACTTATTTTTATACTTAATCTTATTTTTATACTTATTTTTATACTTAATCTTATTTTTATATTTATTTTTATACTTATTCTTATTTTTTTACAATTTTTTTTACTTATTCTTATTTTTATACTTATTTTTATACATATTCTTATTTTTATTTTTATACTTATTTTTATACTTAATTTTATACTTATTCTTATTTTTATACTTATTTTTTTTATATTTATTTTTATTTCTATACTTATTTTTATACTTATTTTTTTCAATATTTTTTAACATATTCTTATTTTTATTTTTATTCTTATTTTTATACTTATTCTTATTTTTATACTTATTTTTATATTTATTCTTATTTTAATTCTTATTTTTATACTTATTTTTTTTTATACTTATTTTTATACTTATTCTTATTTTTATACTTATTTTTATACATATTCTTATTTTAATTCTTATTTTTATACTTAATCTTATTTTTATACTTATTTTTACACTTATTCTTATTTTTTTACTTATTTTTATACTTATTTTTATTCTTATTTTTATACTTATTTTTTTTTATACTTATTTTTATTTTTATACTTATTTTTATACTTATTCTTATTTTTATACTTATTTTTATATTTATTCTTATTTTAATTCTTATTTTTATACTTATTTTTATACTTATTCTTATTTTTTTACAATTTTTTTTACTTATTCTTATTTTTATACTTATTTTTATACATATTCTTATTTTTATTTTTATACTTATTTTTATACTTAATTTTATACTTATTCTTATTTTTATACTTATTTTTATACATATTCTTATTTTTATTTTTATACTTATTTTTATACTTATTTTTATACTTATTTTTATTTTTATACTTATTCTTATTTTTTTACAATTTTTTTTACTTATTCTTATTTTTATACTTATTTTTATACTTATTATTATTTTTATTTTTATACCTATTTTTATACTTATTCTTATTTTTATACTTATTTTTATATTTATTTTTTTCTTTATTTTTATACATATTCTTATTTTTATACTTATTTTTATACTTATTCTTATACTTATTTTTATACTTATTTTTATAGATATATTTTTTTTATTTTTATACTTATTTTTATACTTAATCTTATTTTTATACTTATTCTTATTTTTTTACAATTTTTTTTACTTATTCTTGTTTTTATACTTATTTTTATACATATTCTTATTTTTATTTTTATTCTTATTTTTATACTTATTCTTATTTTTATAGTTATTTTTATATTTATTCTTATTTTAATTCTTATTTTTATACTTATTTTTTTTTATACTTATTTTTATTTTTATACTTATTTTTATACTTAATCTTATTTTTATACTTATTTTTATACTTATTCTTATTTTTTTACTTATTTTTATACTTATTTTTATTCTTATTTTTATACTTATTCTTATTTTTATACTTATTTTTATACTTATTCTTATTTTTTTACTAATTTTTTTACTTATTCTTATTTTTATACTTATTTTTATACTTCTTATTTTTATACTAATTTTTATTTTTATACTTTTTCTTATTTTTATACTTATTTTTTTCTTTATTTTTATACATATTCTTATTTTTATTTTTATTCTTATTTTTATACTTATTCTTATTTTTATACTTATTTTTATATTTATTCTTATTTTAATTCTTATTTTTATACTTATTTTTTTTTATACTTATTTTTATTTTTATACTTATTTTTATACTTATTCTTATTTTTATACTTATTTTTATACTTATTCTTATTTTAATTCTTATTTTTATACTTAATCTTATTTTTATACTTATTTTTATACTTATTCTTATTTTTTTACTTATTTTTATACTTATTTTTATTCTTATTTTTATACTTATTCTTATTTTTATACTTATTTTTATACTTATTCTTATTTTTTTACTAATTTTTTTACTTATTCTTATTTTTATACTTATTTTTATACTTCTTATTTTTATACTAATTTTTATTTTTATACTTATTTTTTTATTTATTCTTATTTTTATACTTATTCTTATTTAAATTCTTATTTTTATACTTATTTTTTTTTTACTTATTTTTATATTTATTTTTATATATATATTTTTTTTATTTTTATACTTATTTTTATACTTAATCTTATTTTTATACTTATTTTTATACTTATTCTTATTTTTTTTACAAATTTTTTACTTATTCTTATTTTTATACTTATTTTCATACATATTCTTATTTTTATTTTTATACTTATTTTTACACTTATTATTATTTTTATTTTTATACCTATTTTTATACATTTTCTTATTTTTATACTTATTTTTTTCTTTATTTTTATACATATTCTTATTTTTTATTTTTATTCTTATTTTTATACTTATTCTTATTTTTATACTTATTTTTATATTTATTCTTATTTTAATTCTTATTTTTATACTTATTTTTTTTTATACTTATTTTTATTTTTATACTTATTTTTATACTTATTCTTATTTTTATACTTATTTTTATACTTATTCTTATTTTAATTCTTATTTTTATACTTAATCTTATTTTTATACTTATTTTTATACTTATTCTTATTTTTTTACTTATTTTTATACTTATTTTTATTCTTATTTTTATACTAATTTTTTATTTTTATACTTATTTTTTTACTTATTCTTATTTTTATACTTATTCTTATTTAAATTCTTATTTTTATACTTATTTTTTTTTTTTACTTATTTTTATATTTATTTTTATATATATATATTTTTTATTTTTATACTTATTTTTATACTTAATCTTATTTTTATACTTATTTTTATACTTATTCTTATTTTTTTACAATTTTTTTTACTTATTCTTATTTTTATACTTATTTTTATACATATTCTTATTTTTATTTTTATACTTATTTTTACACTTATTATTATTTTTATTTTTATACCTATTTTTATACTTTTTCTTATTTTTATACTTATTTTTTTCTTTATTTTTATACATATTGTTATTTTTATTTTTATTCTTATTTTTATACTTATTCTTATTTTTATACTTATTTTTATATTTATTCTTATTTTAATTCTTATTTTTATACTTATTTTTTTCTTTATTTTTATACATATTCTTATTTTTATTTTTATAATTATTTTTATACTTATTCTTATTTTTATACTTATTTTTATACTTATTTTTTTTATACTTATTTTTATTTTTATACTTATTTTTATACTTAATTTTATACTTATTCTTATTTTTATACTTATTTTTATACTTATTCTTATTTTTTTACTTATTTTTATACTTATTTTTATTCTTATTTTTATACTTATTCTTATTTTTATACTTATTTTTATACTTATTCTTATTTTTTTACTAATTTTTTTACTTATTCTTATTTTTATACTAATTTTTATTTTTATACTTTTTCTTATTTTTATACTTATTTTTTTCTTTATTTTTATACATATTCTTATTTTTATTTTTATTCTTATTTTTATACTTATTCTTATTTTTATACTTATTTTTATATTTATTCTTATTTTAATTCTTATTTTTATACTTATTTTTTTTTATACTTATTTTTATTTTTATACTTATTTTTATACTTATTTTTATTTTTATACTTATTTTTATACTTATTCTTATTTTAATTCTTATTTTTATACTTAATCTTATTTTTATACTTATTTTTATACTTATTCTTATTTTTTTACTTATTTTTATACTTATTTTTATTCTTATTTTTATACTTATTCTTATTTTTATACTTATTTTTATACTTATTCTTATTTTTTTACTAATTTTTTTACTTATTCTTATTTTTATACTTATTTTTATACTTCTTATTTTTATACTAATTTTTATTTTTATACTTATTTTTTTATTTATTCTTATTTTTATACTTATTCTTATTTAAATTCTTATTTTTATACTTATTTTTTTTTTACTTATTTTTATATTTATTTTTATATATATATTTTTTTTATTTTTATACTTATTTTTATACTTAATCTTATTTTTATACTTATTTTTATACTTATTCTTATTTTTTTTACAAATTTTTTACTTATTCTTATTTTTATACTTATTTTCATACATATTCTTATTTTTATTTTTATACTTATTTTTACACTTATTATTATTTTTATTTTTATACCTATTTTTATACATTTTCTTATTTTTATACTTATTTTTTTCTTTATTTTTATACATATTCTTATTTTTTATTTTTATTCTTATTTTTATACTTATTCTTATTTTTATACTTATTTTTATATTTATTTTTATTTTAATTCTTATTTTTATACTTATTTTTTTTTATACTTATTTTTATTTTTATACTTATTTTTATACTTATTCTTATTTTTATACTTATTTTTATACTTATTCTTATTTTAATTCTTATTTTTATACTTGATCTTATTTTTATACTTATTTTTATACTTATTCTTATTTTTTTACTTATTTTTATACTTATTTTTATTCTTATTTTTATACTAATTTTTTATTTTTATACTTATTTTTTTACTTATTCTTATTTTTATACTTATTCTTATTTAAATTCTTATTTTTATACTTATTTTTTTTTTTACTTATTTTTATATTTATTTTTATATATATATATTTTTTATTTTTATACTTATTTTTATACTTAATCTTATTTTTATACTTATTTTTATACTTATTCTTATTTTTTTACAATTTTTTTTACTTATTCTTATTTTTATACTTATTTTTATACATATTCTTATTTTTATTTTTATACTTATTTTTACACTTATTATTATTTTTATTTTTATACCTATTTTTATACTTTTTCTTATTTTTATACTTATTTTTTTCTTTATTTTTATACATATTCTTATTTTTATTTTTATTCTTATTTTTATACTTATTTTTATACTTAATCTTATTTTTATACATATTTTTATACTTATTCTTATTTTTTTACAATTTTTTTTACTTATTCTTATTTTTATACTTATTTTTATACATATTCTTATTTTTATTTTTATACTTATTTTTACACTTATTATTATTTTTATTTTTATACCTATTTTTATACTTTTTCTTATTTTTATACTTATTTTTTTCTTTATTTTTATACATATTGTTATTTTTATTTTTATTCTTATTTTTATACTTATTCTTATTTTTATACTTATTTTTATATTTATTCTTATTTTAATTCTTATTTTTATACTTATTTTTTTCTTTATTTTTATACATATTCTTATTTTTATTTTTATAATTATTTTTATACTTATTCTTATTTTTATACTTATTTTTATACTTATTTTTTTTATACTTATTTTTATTTTTATACTTATTTTTATACTTAATTTTATACTTATTCTTATTTTTATACTTATTTTTTTTATACTTATTTTTATTTTTATACTTATTTTTATACTTAATTTTATACTTATTCTTATTTTTATACTTATTTTTATACTTATTTTTTTTATACTTATTTTTATTTTTATACTTATTTTTATACTTATTTTTATACTTATTCTTATTTTTATACTTATTTTTATACTTAATCTTATTTTTATATTTATTTTTATACTTATTCTTATTTTTTTACAATTTTTTTTACTTATTCTTATTTTTATACTTATTTTTATACATATTCTTATTTTTATTTTTATACTTATTTTTATACTTATTTTTATACTTATTCTTATTTTTATACTTATTTTTATACTTAATCTTATTTTTATACTTATTTTTATACTTATTTTTTTTTATACTTATTTTTATTTTTATACTTATTTTTATACTTATTCTTATTTTTATACTTATTTTTATACTTATTCTTATTTTTTTACTTATTTTTATACTTATTTTTATTCTTATTTTTATACTTATTCTTATTTTTATACTTATTTTTATACTTATTCTTATTTTTTTACTAATTTTTTTACTTATTCTTATTTTTATACTTATTTTTATACTTCTTATTTTTATACTAATTTTTATTTTTATACTTTTTCTTATTTTTATACTTATTTTTTTCTTTATTTTTATACATATTCTTATTTTTATTTTTATTCTTATTTTTATACTTATTCTTATTTTTATACTTATTTTTATATTTATTCTTATTTTAATTCTTATTTTTATACTTATTTTTTTTTATACTTATTTTTATTTTTATACTTATTTTTATACTTATTCTTATTTTTATACTTATTTTTATACTTATTCTTATTTTAATTCTTATTTTTATACTTAATCTTATTTTTATACTTATTTTTATACTTATTCTTATTTTTTTACTTATTTTTATACTTATTTTTATTCTTATTTTTATACTTATTCTTATTTTTATACTTATTTTTATACTTATTCTTATTTTTTTACTAATTTTTTTACTTATTCTTATTTTTATACTTATTTTTATACTTCTTATTTTTATACTAATTTTTATTTTTATACTTATTTTTTTATTTATTCTTATTTTTATACTTATTCTTATTTAAATTCTTATTTTTATACTTATTTTTTTTTTACTTATTTTTATATTTATTTTTATATATATATTTTTTTTATTTTTATACTTATTTTTATACTTAATCTTATTTTTATACTTATTTTTATACTTATTCTTATTTTTTTTACAAATTTTTTTACTTATTCTTATTTTTATACTTATTTTCATACATATTCTTATTTTTATTTTTATACTTATTTTTACACTTATTATTATTTTTATTTTTATACCTATTTTTATACATTTTCTTATTTTTATACTTTTTTTTTTCTTTATTTTTATACATATTCTTATTTTTATTTTTATTCTTATTTTTATACTTATTCTTATTTTTATACTTATTTTTATATTTATTCTTATTTTAATTCTTATTTTTATACTTATTTTTTTTATACTTATTTTTATTTTTATACTAATTCTTATTTTTATACTTATTTTTACACTTATTATTATTTTTATTTTTATACCTATTTTTATACTTATTCTTATTTTTATACTTATTTTTATACTTATTTTTTTCTTTATTTTTTTACATATTCTTATGTTTATTTTTATTCTTATTTTTATACTTATTCTTATTTTTATACTTATTTTTATATTTATTCTTATTTTAATTCTTATTTTTATACTTATTTTTTTCTTTATTTTTATACATATTCTTATTTTTATTTTTATAATTATTTTTATACTTATTCTTATTTTTATACTTATTTTTATACTTATTTTTTTTATACTTATTTTTATTTTTATACTTATTTTTATACTTAATTTTATACTTATTCTTATTTTTATACTTATTTTTATACTTATTTTTTTTATACTTATTTTTATTTTTATACTTATTTTTAGACTTATTTTTAGACTTATTCTTATTTTTTTACAATTTTTTTTACGTATTCTTATTTTTATACTTATTTTTATACATATTCTTATTTTTATTTTTATACTTATTTTTATACTTATTTTTATACTTATTCTTATTTTTATACTTATTTTTATACTTAATCTTATTTTTATACTTATTTTATACTTATTCTTATTTTTTTACATTTTTTTTTACTTATTCTTATTTTTATACTTATTTTTATACATATTCTTATTTTTATTTTTATACTTATTTTTATACTTATTTTTATACTTATTCTTATTTTTATACTTATTTTTATACTTAATCTTATTTTTATACTTATTTTATACTTATTCTTATTTTTTTACATTTTTTTTTACTTATTCTTATTTTTATACTTATTTTTATACATATTCTTATTTTTATTTTTATACTTATTTTTATACTTATTTTTATACTTATTCTTATTTTTATACTTATTTTTATACTTAATCTTATTTTTATACTTATTTTTATACTTATTCTTATTTTTTTACATTTTTTTTTACTTATTCTTATTTTTATACTTATTTTTATGCATATTCTTATTTTTATTTTTATACTTATTTTTACACTTATTATTATTTTTATTTTTATACCTATTTTTATACTTTTTCTTATTTTTATACTTATTTTTTTCTTTATTTTTATACATATTCTTATTTTTATTTTTATACTTATTTTTATACTTATTTTTATACTTATTCTTATTTTTTTACAATTTGTTTTACGTATTCTTATTTTTATACTTATTTTTATACTTAATCTTATTTTTATACTTATTTTTATACTTATTCTTATTTTTTTACAATTTTTTTTACTTATTCTTATTTTTATACTTATTTTTATACATATTCTTATTTTTATTTTTATACTTATTTTTATACTTATTTTTATACTTAATCTTATTTTTATACTTATTTTTATACTTATTCTTATTTTTTTTACAATTTTTTTTACTTATTCTTATTTTTATACTTATTTTCATACATATTCTTATTTTTATTTTTATACTTATTTTTACACTTATTATTATTTTTATTTTTATACCTATTTTTTTACATTTTCTTATTTTTATACTTATTTTTTTCTTTATTTTTATACATATTCTTATTTTTATTTTTATTCTTATTTTTATACTTATTCTTATTTTTATACTTATTTTTATATTTATTCTTATTTTAATTCTTATTTATATACTTATTTTTTTTTATACTTATTTTTATTTTTATACTTATTCTTATTTTTATACTTATTTTTCCACTTATTATTATTTTTATTTTTATACTTATTCTGATTTAAATTCTTATTTTTATACTTAATCTTATTTTTATACTTATTTTTATACTTATTCTTATTTTTTTACTTATTTTTATACTTATTTTTATTCTTATTTTTATACTTATTCTTATTTTTATACTTATTTTTATACTTATTCTTATTTTTTTACTAATTTTTATTTTTATACTTATTTTTTTATTTATTCTTATTTTTATACTTATTCTTATTTAAATTCTTATTTTTATACTTATTTTTTTTTTACTTATTTTTATATTTATTTATATATATATATATTTTTTATTTTTATACTTATTTTTATACTTAATCTTATTTTTATACTTATTTTTATACTTATTCTTATTTTTTTACTAATTTTTATTTTTATACTTATTTTTTTATTTATTCTTATTTTTATACTTATTCTTATTTAAATTCTTATTTTTATACTTATTTTTTTTTACTTATTTTTATATTTATTTATATATATATATATATATTATTTTTATACTTATTTTTATTCTTATTTTTATACTTATTTTTATACTTATTCTTATTTTTTTACTAATTTTTATTTTTATACTTATTTTTTTATTTATTCTTATTTTTATACTTATTCTTATTTAAATTCTTATTTTTATACTTATTTTTTTTTTACTTATTTTTATATTTATTTATATATATATATTTTTTATTTTTATACTTATTTTTATACTTAATCTTATTTTTATACTTATTTTTATACTTATTCTTATTTTTTTTACAAATTTTTTTACTTATTCTTATTTTTATACTTATTTTCATACATATTCTTATTTTTATTTTTATACTTATTTTTATACTTATTCTTATTTTTATACTTATTTTTATATTTATTCTTATTTTAATTCTTATTTTTATACTTATTTTTTTTATACTTATTTTTATTTTTATACTTATTTTTATACTTATTCTTATTTTTATACTTATTTTTATACTTATTCTTATTTTTTTACAATTTTTTTTACTTATTCTTATTTTTATACTTATTTTTATACTTATTTTTATACTTATTCTTATTTTTATACTTATTTTTATACTTAATCTTATTTTTATACTTATTTTTACACTTATTATTATTTTTATTTTTATACCTATTTTTATACTTATTCTTATTTTTATACTTATTTTTATACTTATTTTTTTCTTTATTTTTATACATATTCTTATTTTTATTTTTATACTTATTTTTATACTTATTCTTA
The DNA here is from genome assembly GCA_036250195.1 of Mixophyes australis. NCBI lineage: Eukaryota > Metazoa > Chordata > Amphibia > Anura > Limnodynastidae > Mixophyes > Mixophyes australis. The sequence goes on from JAVHZZ010000119.1 coordinate 227,079, forward strand.
TACTTATTTTTATACTTATTTTTATATATATTTTTTTTTTATTTTTATACTTATTTTTATACTTAATCTTATTTTTATACTTATTTTGATACTTATTCTTATTTTAATTCTTATTTTTATACTTATTTTTTTTTATACTTATTTTTATTTTTATACTTATTCTTATTTTTATACTTATTTTTACACTTATTATTATTTTTATTTTTATACCTATTTTTATACTTATTCTTATTTTAATTCTTATTTTTATACTTAATCTTATTTTTATACTTATTTTTTTACTTATTCTTATTTTTATACATATTTTTATACATATTCTTATTTTTATTTTTTTACTTATTTTTATACTTATTTTTATACTTATTCTTATTTTTATACTTATTTTTATACTTAATCTTATTTTTATACTTATTTTTATACTTATTTTTACACTTAATATTATTTTTATTTTTATACCTATTTTTATACTTTTTCTTATTTTTATACTTATTTTTTTCTTTATTTTTATACATATTCTTATTTTTATTTTTATTCTTATTTTTATACTTATTTTTATATTTATTCTTATTTTAATTCTTATTTTTATACTTATTTTTACACTTATTATTATTTTTATTTTTATACCTATTTTTATACTTATTCTTATTTTTATACTTATTTTTATACTTATTCTTATTTTAATTCTTATTTTTATACTTAATCTTATTTTTATACTTATTTTTTTATTTATTCTTATTTTTATACTTATTCTGATTTAAATTCTTATTTTTATACTTATTTTTTTTTTACTTATTTTTATATTTATTTATATATATATATTTTTTTTATTTTTATACTTATTTTTATACTTATTCTTATTTTTTTTACAAATTTTTTTACTTATTCTTATTTTTATACTTATTTTCATACATATTCTTATTTTTATTTTTATACTTATTTTTACACTTATTATTATTTTTATTTTTATACCTATTTTTATACATTTTCTTATTTTTATACTTATTTTTTTCTTTATTTTTATACATATTCTTATTTTTATTTTTATTCTTATTTTTATACTTATTCTTATTTTTATACTTATTTTTATATTTATTCTTATTTTAATTCTTATTTTTATACTTATTTTTTTTATACTTATTTTTATTTTTATACTAATTCTTATTTTTATACTTATTTTTACACTTATTATTATTTTTATTTTTATACCTATTTTTATACTTATTCTTATTTTTATACTTATTTTTATACTTATTTTTTTCTTTATTTTTTTACATATTCTTATGTTTATTTTTATTCTTATTTTTATACTTATTCTTATTTTTATACTTATTTTTATATTTATTCTTATTTTAATTCTTATTTTTATACTTATTTTTTTCTTTATTTTTATACATATTCTTATTTTTATTTTTATAATTATTTTTATACTTATTCTTTTTTTTATACTTATTTTTATACTTATTTTTTTTATACTTATTTTTATTTTTATACTTATTTTTATACTTAATTTTATACTTATTCTTATTTTTATACTTATTTTTACACTTATTATTATTTTTATTTTTATACCTATTTTTATACTTTTTCTTATTTTTATACTTATTTTTTTCTTTATTTTTATACATATTCTTATTTTTATTTTTATACTTATTTTTATACTTATTTTTATACTTAATCTTATTTTTATACTTATTTTTATACTTATTCTTATTTTTTTTACAATTTTTTTTACTTATTCTTATTTTTATACTTATTTTCATACATATTCTTATTTTTATTTTTATACTTATTTTTACACTTATTATTATTTTTATTTTTATACCTATTTTTATACATTTTCTTATTTTTATACTTATTTTTTTCTTTATTTTTATACATATTCTTATTTTTATTTTTATTCTTATTTTTATACTTATTCTTATTTTTATACTTATTTTTATATTTATTCTTATTTTAATTCTTATTTATATACTTATTTTTTTTTATACTTATTTTTATTTTTATACTTATTCTTATTTTTATACTTATTTTTCCACTTATTATTATTTTTATTTTTATACTTATTCTGATTTTTTTACTAATTTTTATTTTTATACTTATTTTTTTATTTATTCTTATTTTTATACTTATTCTTATTTAAATTCTTATTTTTATACTTATTTTTTTTTTACTTATTTTTATATTTATTTATATATATATATATTTTTTATTTTTATACTTATTTTTATACTTAATCTTATTTTTATACTTATTTTTATACTTATTTTTATACTTATTCTTATTTTTTTACTAATTTTTATTTTTATACTTATTTTTTTATTTATTCTTATTTTTATACTTATTCTTATTTAAATTCTTATTTTTATACTTATTTTTTTTTTACTTATTTTTATATTTATTTATATATATATATATATTTTATTTTTATACTTATTTTTATTCTTATTTTTATACTTATTCTTATTTTTATACTTATTTTTATACTTATTCTTATTTTTTTACTAATTTTTATTTTTATACTTATTTTTTTATTTATTCTTATTTTTATACTTATTCTTATTTAAATTCTTATTTTTATACTTATTTTTTTTTTACTTATTTTTATATTTATTTATATATATATATTTTTTATTTTTATACTTATTTTTATACTTAATCTTATTTTTATACTTATTTTTATACTTATTCTTATTTTTTTTACAAATTTTTTTACTTATTCTTATTTTTATACTTATTTTCATACATATTCTTATTTTTATTTTTATACTTATTTTTATACTTATTCTTATTTTTATACTTATTTTTATATTTATTCTTATTTTAATTCTTATTTTTATACTTATTTTTTTTATACTTATTTTTATTTTTATACTTATTTTTATACTTATTCTTATTTTTATACTTATTTTTATACTTATTTTTATACTTATTCTTATTTTTATACTTATTTTTATACTTATTCTTATTTTTTTACAATTTTTTTTACTTATTCTTATTTTTATACTTATTTTTATACTTATTTTTATACTTATTCTTATTTTTATACTTATTTTTATACTTAATCTTATTTTTATACTTATTTTTACACTTATTATTATTTTTATTTTTATACCTATTTTTATACTTATTCTTATTTTTATACTTATTTTTATACTTATTTTTTTCTTTATTTTTATACATATTCTTATTTTTATTTTTATACTTATTTTTATACTTATTCTTATACTTATTTTTATACTTATTTTTATATATATATTTTTTTTATTTTTATACTTATTTTTATACTTAATCTTATTTTTATACTTATTTTTATACTTATTCTTATTTTTATTCTTATTTTTATACTTAATCTTATTTTTATACTTATTTTTATACTTATTCTTATTTTTTTACTTATTTTTATACTTATTTTTATTCTTATTTTTATACTTATTCTTATTTTTATACTTATTTTTATACTTATTCTTATTTTTTTACTTATTTTTATACTTATTTTTATTCTTATTTTTATACTTATTCTTATTTAAATTCTTATTTTTATACTTATTTTTTTTTTACTTATTTTTATATTTATTTATATATATATATTTTTTTTATTTTTATACTTATTTTTATACTTAAACTTATTTTTATACTAATTTTTATACTTATTCTTATTTTTTTTACAAATTTTTTTACTTATTCTTATTTTTATACTTATTTTCATACATATTCTTATTTTTATTTTTATACTTATTTTTACACTTATTATTATTTTTATTTTTATACCTATTTTTATACATTTTCTTATTTTTATACTTATTTTTTTTTTTATTTTTATACATATTCTTATTTTTATTTTTATTCTTATTTTTATACTTATTCTTATTTTTATACTTATTTTTATATTTATTCTTATTTTAATTCTTATTTTTATACTTATTTTTTTTTATACTTATTTTTATTTTTATACTTATTCTTATTTTTATACTTATTTTTACACTTATTATTATTTTTATTTTTATACCTATTTTTATACTTATTCTTATTTTAATTCTTATTTTTATACTTAATCTTATTTTTATACTTATTTTTTTACTTATTCTTATTTTTATACATATTTTTATACATATTCTTATTTTTATTTTTTTACTTATTTTTATACTTATTTTTTTACTTATTCTTATTTTTATACATATTTTTATACATATTCTTATTTTTATTTTTTTACTTATTTTTATACTTATTTTTATACTTATTCTTATTTTTATACTTATTTTTATACTTAATCTTATTTTTATACTTATTTTTACACTTATTATTATTTTTATTTTTATACCTATTTTTATACTTATTCTTATTTTTATACTTATTTTTATACTTATTTTTTTCTTTATTTTTATACATATTCTTATTTTTATTTTTATACTTATTTTTATACTTATTCTTATACTTATTTTTATACTTATTTTTATATATATATTTTTTTTATTTTTATACTTATTTTTATACTTAATCTTATTTTTATACTTATTTTTATACTTATTCTTATTTTTATTCTTATTTTTATACTTATTTTTATTCTTATTTTTATACTTATTCTTATTTTTATACTTATTTTTATACTTATTCTTATTTTTTTACTAATTTTTATTTTTATACTTATTTTTTTATTTATTCTTATTTTTATACTTATTCTTATTTAAATTCTTATTTTTATACTTATTTTTTTTTTACTTATTTTTATATTTATTTATATATATATATTTTTTTTATTTTTATACTTATTTTTATACTTAAACTTATTTTTATACTAATTTTTATACTTATTCTTATTTTTTTTACAATTTTTTTTACTTATTCTTATTTTTATACTTATTTTCATACATATTCTTATTTTTATTTTTATACTTATTTTTACACTTATTATTATTTTTATTTTTATACCTATTTTTATACATTTTCTTATTTTTATACTTATTTTTTTTTTTATTTTTATACATATTCTTATTTTTATTTTTATTCTTATTTTTATACTTATTCTTATTTTTATACTTATTTTTATATTTATTCTTATTTTAATTCTTATTTTTATACTTATTTTTTTTTATACTTATTTTTATTTTTATACTTATTCTTATTTTTATACTTATTTTTACACTTATTATTATTTTTATTTTTATTCCTATTTTTATACTTATTCTTATTTTAATTCTTATTTTTATACTTAATCTTATTTTTATACTTATTTTTATACTTATTCTTATTTTTATACTTATTTTTATACTTATTCTTATTTTTTTACAATTTTTTTTACTTATTCTTATTTTTATACATATTTTTATACATATTCTTATTTTTATTTTTATACTTATTTTTATACTTATTCTTATTTTTATACTTATTTTTATACTTATTTTTTTTATACTTATTTTTATTTTTATACTTATTTTTATACTTAATTTTATACTTATTCTTATTTTAATTCTTATTTTTATACTTAATCTTATTTTTATACTTATTTTTATACTTATTCTTATTTTTATACTTATTTTTATACTTATTTTTTTTATACTTATTTTTATTTTTATACTTATTTTTATACTTAATTTTATACTTATTCTTATTTTAATTCTTATTTTTATACTTAATCTTATTTTTATACTTATTTTTATACTTATTCTTATTTTTATACTTATTTTTATACTTATTCTTATTTTTTTACATTTTTTTTTACTTATTCTTATTTTTATACATATTTTTATACATATTCTTATTTTTATTTTTATACTTATTTTTATACTTATTCTTATTTTTATACTTATTTTTATACTTATTTTTTTTATACTTATTTTTATTTTTATACTTATTTTTATACTTAATTTTATACTTATTCTTATTTTTATACTTATTTTTATACTTATTTTTTTTATACTTATTTTTATTTTTATACTTATTTTTATACTTATTTTTATACTTATTCTTATTTTTTTACAATTTTTTTTACTTATTCTTATTTTTATACATATTTTTATACATATTCTTATTTTTATTTTTATACTTATTTTTATACTTATTTTTATACTTATTCTTATTTATATACTTATTTTTATACTTAATCTTATTTTTATACTTATTTTTACACTTATTATTATTTTTATTTTTATACCTATTTTTATACTTATTCTTATTTTTATACTTATTTTTATACTTATTTTTTTCTGTATTTTTATACATATTCTTATTTTTATTTTTATACTTATTTTTATACTTATTCTTATTTTTTTACTAATTTTTATTTTTATACTTATTTTTTTATTTATTCTTATTTTTATACTTATTCTTATTTAAATTCTTATTTTTATACTTATTTTTTATCTGATTTCTTTTCTTATTTTTTATCTTATTTTTTTTTCTTATTTTTCATCTTATTTTTATACTTATTTTTCATCTTTTTTTATTCTTATTTTTATTTTTATTTGTCATCTTATTTTTTATCTTATTTTTATACTTATTTTTTATCTTATTTTTATACTTATTTTTCATCTTATTTTTCATCTTATTTTTATACTTATTTTTATACTTATTTTTTTTATACTTATTTTTATTTTTATACTTATTTTTATACTTAATTTTATACTTATTCTTATTTTAATTCTTATTTTTATACTTAATCTTATTTTTATACTTATTTTTATACTTATTCTTATTTTTATACTTATTTTTATACTTATTTTTTTTATACTTATTTTTATTTTTATACTTATTTTTATACTTAATTTTATACTTATTCTTATTTTAATTCTTATTTTTATACTTAATCTTATTTTTATACTTATTTTTATACTTATTCTTATTTTTATACTTATTTTTATACTTATTCTTATTTTTTTACATTTTTTTTTACTTATTCTTATTTTTATACATATTTTTATACATATTCTTATTTTTATTTTTATACTTATTTTTATACTTATTCTTATTTTTATACTTATTTTTATACTTATTTTTTTTATACTTATTTTTATTTTTATACTTATTTTTATACTTAATTTTATACTTATTCTTATTTTTATACTTATTTTTATACTTATTTTTTTTATACTTATTTTTATTTTTATACTTATTTTTATACTTATTTTTATACTTATTCTTATTTTTTTACAATTTTTTTTACTTATTCTTATTTTTATACATATTTTTATACATATTCTTATTTTTATTTTTATACTTATTTTTATACTTATTTTTATACTTATTCTTATTTATATACTTATTTTTATACTTAATCTTATTTTTATACTTATTTTTACACTTATTATTATTTTTATTTTTATACCTATTTTTATACTTATTCTTATTTTTATACTTATTTTTATACTTATTTTTTTCTGTATTTTTATACATATTCTTATTTTTATTTTTATACTTATTTTTATACTTATTCTTATTTTTTTACTAATTTTTATTTTTATACTTATTTTTTTATTTATTCTTATTTTTATACTTATTCTTATTTAAATTCTTATTTTTATACTTATTTTTTTTTTACTTATTTTTATATTTATTTATATATATATATTTTTTTTATTTTTATACTTATTTTTATACTTAAACTTATTTTTATACTAATTTTTATACTTATTCTTATTTTTTTTACAAATTTTTTTACTTATTCTTATTTTTATACTTATTTTCATACATATTCTTATTTTTATTTTTATACTTATTTTTACACTTATTATTATTTTTATTTTTATACCTATTTTTATACATTTTCTTATTTTTATACTTATTTTTTTTTTTATTTTTATACATATTCTTATTTTTATTTTTATTCTTATTTTTATACTTATTCTTATTTTTATACTTATTTTTATATTTATTCTTATTTTAATTCTTATTTTTATACTTATTTTTTTTTATACTTATTTTTATTTTTATACTTATTCTTATTTTTATACTTATTTTTACACTTATTATTATTTTTATTTTTATACCTATTTTTATACTTATTCTTATTTTAATTCTTATTTTTATACTTAATCTTATTTTTATACTTATTTTTTTACTTATTCTTATTTTTATACATATTTTTATACATATTCTTATTTTTATTTTTTTACTTATTTTTATACTTATTTTTATACTTATTCTTATTTTTATACTTATTTTTATACTTAATCTTATTTTTATACTTATTTTTACACTTATTATTATTTTTATTTTTATACTTATTTTTATACTTATTCTTATTTTTTTACTTATTTTTATACTTATTTTTTTCTTTATTTTTATACATATTCTTATTTTTATTTTTATACTTATTTTTATACTTATTCTTATACTTATTTTTATACTTATTTTTATATATATATTTTTTTTATTTTTATACTTATTTTTATACTTAATCTTATTTTTATACTTATTTTTATACTTATTCTTATTTTTATTCTTATTTTTATACTTATTTTTATTCTTATTTTTATACTTATTCTTATTTTTATACTTATTTTTATACTTATTCTTATTTTTTTACTAATTTTTATTTTTATACTTATTTTTTTATTTATTCTTATTTTTATACTTATTCTTATTTAAATTCTTATTTTTATACTTATTTTTTTTTTACTTATTTTTATATTTATTTATATATATATATTTTTTTTATTTTTATACTTATTTTTATACTTAAACTTATTTTTATACTAATTTTTATACTTATTCTTATTTTTTTTACAATTTTTTTTACTTATTCTTATTTTTATACTTATTTTCATACATATTCTTATTTTTATTTTTATACTTATTTTTACACTTATTATTATTTTTATTTTTATACCTATTTTTATACATTTTCTTATTTTTATACTTATTTTTTTTTTTATTTTTATACATATTCTTATTTTTATTTTTATTCTTATTTTTATACTTATTCTTATTTTTATACTTATTTTTATATTTATTCTTATTTTAATTCTTATTTTTATACTTATTTTTTTTTATACTTATTTTTATTTTTATACTTATTCTTATTTTTATACTTATTTTTACACTTATTATTATTTTTATTTTTATACCTATTTTTATACTTATTCTTATTTTAATTCTTATTTTTATACTTAATCTTATTTTTATACTTATTTTTATACTTATTCTTATTTTTTTACAATTTTTTTTACTTATTCTTATTTTTATACATATTTTTATACATATTCTTATTTTTATTTTTATACTTATTTTTATACTTATTCTTATTTTTATACTTATTTTTATACTTATTTTTTTTATACTTATTTTTATACTTATTTTTATACTTAATTTTATACTTATTCTTATTTTAATTCTTATTTTTATACTTAATCTTATTTTTATACTTATTCTTATTTTTATACTTATTTTTATACTTATTTTTTTTATACTTATTTTTATTTTTATACTTATTTTTATACTTAATTTTATACTTATTCTTATTTTAATTCTTATTTTTATACTTAATCTTATTTTTATACTTATTTTTATACTTATTCTTATTTTTATACTTATTTTTATACTTATTCTTATTTTTTTACATTTTTTTTTACTTATTCTTATTTTTATACATATTTTTATACATATTCTTATTTTTATTTTTATACTTATTTTTATACTTATTCTTATTTTTATACTTATTTTTATACTTATTTTTTTTATACTTATTTTTATTTTTATACTTATTTTTATACTTAATTTTATACTTATTCTTATTTTTATACTTATTTTTATACTTATTTTTTTTATACTTATTTTTATTTTTATACTTATTTTTATACTTATTTTTAGACTTATTCTTATTTTTTTACAATTTTTTTTACGTATTCTTATTTTTATACTTATTTTTATACATATTCTTATTTTTATTTTTATACTTATTTTTATACTTATTTTTATACTTATTCTTATTTTTATACTTATTTTTATACTTATTCTTATTTTTTTACAATTTTTTTTACTTATTCTTATTTTTATACATATTTTTATACATATTCTTATTTTTATTTTTATACTTATTTTTATACTTATTTTTATACTTATTCTTATTTTTATACTTATTTTTATACTTAATCTTATTTTTATACTTATTTTTACACTTATTATTATTTTTATTTTTATACCTATTTTTATACTTATTCTTATTTTTATACTTATTTTTATACTTATTTTTTTCTTTATTTTTATACATATTCTTATTTTTATTTTTATACTTATTTTTATACTTATTCTTATACTTATTTTTATACTTATTTTTATATATATATTTTTTTTATTTTTATACTTATTTTTATACTTAATCTTATTTTTATACTTATTTTTACACTTATTATTATTTTTATTTTTATACCTATTTTTATACTTATTCTTATTTTAATTCTTATTTTTATACTTAATCTTATTTTTATACTTATTTTTATACTTATTCTTATTTTTATACTTATTTTTATACTTATTCTTATTTTTTTACAATTTTTTTTACTTATTCTTATTTTTATACATATTTTTATACATATTCTTATTTTTATTTTTATACTTATTTTTATACTTATTCTTATACTTATTTTTATACTTATTTTTATATATATATTTTTTTTATTTTTATACTTATTTTTATACTTAATCTTATTTTTATACTTATTTTTATACTTATTCTTATTTTTATTCTTATTTTTATACTTATTTTTATTCTTATTTTTATACTTATTCTTATTTTTATACTTATTTTTATACTTATTCTTATTTTTTTACTAATTTTTATTTTTATACTTATTTTTTTATTTATTCTTATTTTTATACTTATTCTTATTTAAATTCTTATTTTTATACTTATTTTTTTTTTACTTATTTTTATATTTATTTATATATATATATTTTTTTTATTTTTATACTTATTTTTATACTTAAACTTATTTTTATACTAATTTTTATACTTATTCTTATTTTTTTTACAATTTTTTTTACTTATTCTTATTTTTATACTTATTTTCATACATATTCTTATTTTTATTTTTATACTTATTTTTACACTTATTATTATTTTTATTTTTATACCTATTTTTATACATTTTCTTATTTTTATACTTATTTTTATACTTATTCTTATTTTAATTCTTATTTTTATACTTAATCTTATTTTTATACTTATTTTTTTATTTATTCTTATTTTTATACTTATTCTGATTTAAATTCTTATTTTTATACTTATTTTTTTTTTACTTATTTTTATATTTATTTATATATATATATTTTTTTTATTTTTATACTTATTTTTATACTTATTCTTATTTTTTTTACAAATTTTTTTACTTATTCTTATTTTTATACTTATTTTCATACATATTCTTATTTTTATTTTTATACTTATTTTTACACTTATTATTATTTTTATTTTTATACCTATTTTTATACATTTTCTTATTTTTATACTTATTTTTTTCTTTATTTTTATACATATTCTTATTTTTATTTTTATTCTTATTTTTATACTTATTCTTATTTTTATACTTATTTTTATATTTATTCTTATTTTAATTCTTATTTTTATACTTATTTTTTTTATACTTATTTTTATTTTTATACTAATTCTTATTTTTATACTTATTTTTACACTTATTATTATTTTTATTTTTATACCTATTTTTATACTTATTTTTATTTTTATACTTATTTTTATACTTATTTTTTTCTTTATTTTTTTACATATTCTTATGTTTATTTTTATTCTTATTTTTATACTTATTCTTATTTTTATACTTATTTTTATATTTATTCTTATTTTAATTCTTATTTTTATACTTATTTTTTTCTTTATTTTTATACATATTCTTATTTTTATTTTTATAATTATTTTTATACTTAATCTTATTTTTATACTTATTTTTATACTTATTCTTATTTTTTTTACAATTTTTTTTACTTATTCTTATTTTTATACTTATTTTCATACATATTCTTATTTTTATTTTTATACTTATTTTTACACTTATTATTATTTTTATTTTTATACCTATTTTTATACATTTTCTTATTTTTATACTTATTTTTTTCTTTATTTTTATACATATTCTTATTTTTATTTTTATTCTTATTTTTATACTTATTCTTATTTTTATACTTATTTTTATATTTATTCTTATTTTAATTCTTATTTATATACTTATTTTTTTTTATACTTATTTTTATTTTTATACTTATTCTTATTTTTATACTTATTTTTCCACTTATTATTATTTTTATTTTTATACTTATTCTGATTTAAATTCTTATTTTTATACTTAATCTTATTTTTATACTTATTTTTATACTTATTCTTATTTTTTTACTTATTTTTATACTTATTTTTATTCTTATTTTTATACTTATTCTTATTTTTATACTTATTTTTATACTTATTCTTATTTTTTTACTAATTTTTATTTTTATACTTATTTTTTTATTTATTCTTATTTTTATACTTATTCTTATTTAAATTCTTATTTTTATACTTATTTTTTTTTTACTTATTTTTATATTTATTTATATATATATATATTTTTTATTTTTATACTTATTTTTATACTTAATCTTATTTTTATACTTATTTTTATACTTATTCTTATTTTTTTACTAATTTTTATTTTTATACTTATTTTTTTATTTATTCTTATTTTTATACTTATTCTTATTTAAATTCTTATTTTTATACTTATTTTTTTTTTACTTATTTTTATATTTATTTATATATATATATATATTTTATTTTTATACTTATTTTTATTCTTATTTTTATACTTATTTTTATACTTATTCTTATTTTTTTACTAATTTTTATTTTTATACTTATTTTTTTATTTATTCTTATTTTTATACTTATTCTTATTTAAATTCTTATTTTTATACTTATTTTTTTTTTACTTATTTTTATATTTATTTATATATATATATTTTTTATTTTTATACTTATTTTTATACTTAATCTTATTTTTATACTTATTTTTATACTTATTCTTATTTTTTTTACAAATTTTTTTACTTATTCTTATTTTTATACTTATTTTCATACATATTCTTATTTTTATTTTTATACTTATTTTTATACTTATTCTTATTTTTATACTTATTTTTATATTTATTCTTATTTTAATTCTTATTTTTATACTTATTTTTTTTATACTTATTTTTATTTTTATACTTATTTTTATACTTATTCTTATTTTTATACTTATTTTTATACTTATTCTTATTTTTTTACAATTTTTTTTACTTATTCTTATTTTTATACTTATTTTTATACTTATTTTTATACTTATTCTTATTTTTATACTTATTTTTATACTTAATCTTATTTTTATACTTATTTTTACACTTATTATTATTTTTATTTTTATACCTATTTTTATACTTATTCTTATTTTTATACTTATTTTTATACTTATTTTTTTCTTTATTTTTATACATATTCTTATTTTTATTTTTATACTTATTTTTATACTTATTCTTATACTTATTTTTATACTTATTTTTACACTTATTATTATTTTTATTTTTATACCTATTTTTATACTTATTCTTATTTTAATTCTTATTTTTATACTTAATCTTATTTTTATACTTATTTTTTTACTTATTCTTATTTTTATACATATTTTTATACATATTCTTATTTTTATTTTTTTACTTATTTTTATACTTATTTTTATACTTATTCTTATTTTTATACTTATTTTTATACTTAATCTTATTTTTATACTTATTTTTTTACTTATTCTTATTTTTATACATATTTTTATACATATTCTTATTTTTATTTTTTTACTTATTTTTATACCTATTTTTATACTTTTTCTTATTTTTATACTTATTTTTTTCTTTATTTTTATACATATTCTTATTTTTATTTTTATTCTTATTTTTATACTTATTTTTATATTTATTCTTATTTTAATTCTTATTTTTATACTTATTTTTACACTTATTATTATTTTTATTTTTATACCTATTTTTATACTTATTCTTATTTTTATACTTATTTTTATACTTATTCTTATTTTAATTCTTATTTTTATACTTAATCTTATTTTTATACTTATTTTTTTATTTATTCTTATTTTTATACTTATTCTGATTTAAATTCTTATTTTTATACTTATTTTTTTTTTACTTATTTTTATATTTATTTATATATATATATTTTTTTTATTTTTATACTTATTTTTATACTTATTCTTATTTTTTTTACAAATTTTTTTACTTATTCTTATTTTTATACTTATTTTCATACATATTCTTATTTTTATTTTTATACTTATTTTTACACTTATTATTATTTTTATTTTTATACCTATTTTTATACATTTTCTTATTTTTATACTTATTTTTTTCTTTATTTTTATACATATTCTTATTTTTATTTTTATTCTTATTTTTATACTTATTCTTATTTTTATACTTATTTTTATATTTATTCTTATTTTAATTCTTATTTTTATACTTATTTTTTTTATACTTATTTTTATTTTTATACTAATTCTTATTTTTATACTTATTTTTACACTTATTATTATTTTTATTTTTATACCTATTTTTATACTTATTCTTATTTTTATACTTATTTTTATACTTATTTTTTTCTTTATTTTTTTACATATTCTTATGTTTATTTTTATTCTTATTTTTATACTTATTCTTATTTTTATACTTATTTTTATATTTATTCTTATTTTAATTCTTATTTTTATACTTATTTTTTTCTTTATTTTTATACATATTCTTATTTTTATTTTTATAATTATTTTTATACTTATTCTTATTTTTATACTTATTTTTATACTTATTTTTTTTATACTTATTTTTATTTTTATACTTATTTTTATACTTAATTTTATACTTATTCTTTTTTTTATACTTATTTTTATACTTATTTTTTTTATACTTATTTTTATTTTTATACTTATTTTTAGACTTATTTTTAGACTTATTCTTATTTTTTTACAATTTTTTTTACGTATTCTTATTTTTATACTTATTTTTATACATATTCTTATTTTTATTTTTATACTTATTTTTATACTTATTTTTATACTTATTCTTATTTTTATACTTATTTTTATACTTAATCTTATTTTTATACTTATTTTATACTTATTCTTATTTTTTTACATTTTTTTTTACTTATTCTTATTTTTATACTTATTTTTATACATATTCTTATTTTTATTTTTATACTTATTTTTATACTTATTTTTATACTTATTCTTATTTTTATACTTATTTTTATACTTAATCTTATTTTTATACTTATTTTTATACTTATTCTTATTTTTTTACATTTTTTTTTACTTATTCTTATTTTTATACTTATTTTTATGCATATTCTTATTTTTATTTTTATACTTATTTTTACACTTATTATTATTTTTATTTTTATACCTATTTTTATACTTTTTCTTATTTTTATACTTATTTTTTTCTTTATTTTTATACATATTCTTATTTTTATTTTTATACTTATTTTTATACTTATTTTTATACTTAATCTTATTTTTATACTTATTTTTATACTTATTCTTATTTTTTTTACAATTTTTTTTACTTATTCTTATTTTTATACTTATTTTCATACATATTCTTATTTTTATTTTTATACTTATTTTTACACTTATTATTATTTTTATTTTTATACCTATTTTTATACATTTTCTTATTTTTATACTTATTTTTTTCTTTATTTTTATACATATTCTTATTTTTATTTTTATTCTTATTTTTATACTTATTCTTATTTTTATACTTATTTTTATATTTATTCTTATTTTAATTCTTATTTATATACTTATTTTTTTTTTATACTTATTTTTATTTTTATACTTATTCTTATTTTTATACTTATTTTTCCACTTATTATTATTTTTATTTTTATACTTATTCTGATTTAAATTCTTATTTTTATACTTAATCTTATTTTTATACTTATTTTTATACTTATTCTTATTTTTTTACTAATTTTTATTTTTATACTTATTTTTTTATTTATTCTTATTTTTATACTTATTCTTATTTAAATTCTTATTTTTATACTTATTTTTTTTTTACTTATTTTTATATTTATTTATATATATATATATTTTTTATTTTTATACTTATTTTTATACTTAATCTTATTTTTATACTTATTTTTATACTTATTTTTATACTTATTCTTATTTTTTTACTAATTTTTATTTTTATACTTATTTTTTTATTTATTCTTATTTTTATACTTATTCTTATTTAAATTCTTATTTTTATACTTATTTTTTTTTTACTTATTTTATATTTATTTTATATATATATATATATTTTATTTTTATACTTATTTTTATTCTTATTTTTATACTTATTCTTATTTTTATACTTATTTTTATACTTATTCTTATTTTTTTACTAATTTTTATTTTTATACTTATTTTTTATTTATTCTTATTTTTATACTTATTCTTATTTAAATTCTTATTTTTTATACTTATTTTTTTTTACTTATTTTTATATTTATTATATATATATATTTTTTATTTTTATACTTATTTTTATACTTAATCTTATTTTTATACTTATTTTTATACTTATTCTTATTTTTTTTACAAATTTTTTTACTTATTCTTATTTTTATACTTATTTTCATACATATTCTTATTTTTATTTTTATACTTATTTTTATACTTATTCTTATTTTTATACTTATTTTTATATTTATTCTTATTTTAATTCTTATTTTTATACTTATTTTTTTATACTTATTTTTATTTTTATACTTATTTTTATACTTATTCTTATTTTTATACTTATTTTTATACTTATTCTTATTTTTATACTTATTTTTATACTTATTCTTATTTTTTTACAATTTTTTTTACTTATTCTTATTTTTATACTTATTTTTATACTTATTTTTATACTTATTCTTATTTTATACTTATTTTTATACTTAATCTTATTTTTATACTTATTTTTACTTATTTTTATTTTTATACCTATTTTTATACTTATTCTTATTTTTATACTTATTTTTATACTTATTTTTTTTCTTTATTTTTATACATATTCTTATTTTTATTTTTATACTTATTTTTATACTTATTCTCTATACTTATTTTTATACTTATTTTTATATATATATTTTTTTATTTTTATACTTATTTTTATACTTAATCTTATTTTTATACTTATTTTTATACTTATTCTTATTTTTATTCTTATTTTTATACTTATTTTTATTCTTATTTTTATACTTATTCTTATTTTTATACTTATTTTTATACTTATTCTTATTTTTTACTAATTTTTATTTTTATACTTATTTTTTATTATTCTTATTTTTATACTTATTCTTATTAAATTCTTATTTTTATACTTATTTTTTTTTTACTTATTTTTATATTTATTTATATATATATATTTTTTTTATTTTTATACTTATTTTTATACTTAAACTTATTTTTATACTAATTTTTATACTTATTCTTATTTTTTTACAATTTTTTTACTTATTCTTATTTTTATACTTATTTTCATACATATTCTTATTTTTATTTTATACTTATTTTTACACTTATTATTATTTTATTTTTATACCTATTTTTATACATTTTCTTATTTTTATACTTATTTTTTTTTTTATTTTTATACATATTCTTATTTTTATTTTTATTCTTATTTTTATACTTATTCTTATTTTATACTTATTTTTATATTTATTCTTATTTTAATTCTTATTTTTATACTTATTTTTTATTTTTATACTTATTTTTTTTTATACTTATTTTTATTTTTATACTTATTCTTATTTTTATACTTATTTTTACACTTATTATTATTTTTATTTTTATTCCTATTTTTATACTTATTCTTATTTTAATTCTTATTTTTATACTTAATCTTATTTTTATACTTATTTTTATACTTATTCTTATTTTTATACTTATTTTTATACTTATTCTTATTTTTTTACAATTTTTTTTACTTATTCTTATTTTTATACATATTTTTATACATATTCTTATTTTTATTTTTATACTTATTTTTATACTTATTCTTATTTTTATACTTATTTTTATACTTATTTTTTTTATACTTATTTTTATTTTTATACTTATTTTTATACTTAATTTATACTTATTCTTATTTTAATTCTTATTTTTATACTTAATCTTATTTTTATACTTATTTTTATACTTATTCTTATTTTTATACTTATTTTTATACTTATTTTTTTTATACTTATTTTTATTTTTATACTTATTTTTATACTTAATTTTATACTTATTCTTATTTTAATTCTTATTTTTATACTTAATCTTATTTTTATACTTATTTTTATACTTATTCTTATTTTTATACTTATTTTTATACTTATTCTTATTTTTTTACATTTTTTTTTACTTATTCTTATTTTTATACATATTTTTATACATATTCTTATTTTTATTTTTATACTTATTTTTATACTTATTCTTATTTTTATACTTATTTTTATACTTATTTTTTTTATACTTATTTTATTTTTATACTTATTTTTATACTTAATTTTATACTTATTCTTATTTTAATTCTTATTTTTATACTTAATCTTATTTTTATACTTATTTTTATACTTATTCTTATTTTTATACTTATTTTTATACTTATTTTTTTTATACTTATTTTTATTTTTATACTTATTTTTATACTTAATTTTATACTTATTCTTATTTTAATTCTTATTTTTATACTTAATCTTATTTTTATACTTATTTTTATACTTATTCTTATTTTTATACTTATTTTTATACTTATTCTTATTTTTTTACATTTTTTTTTACTTATTCTTATTTTTATACATATTTTTATACATATTCTTATTTTTATTTTTATACTTATTTTTATACTTATTCTTATTTTTATACTTATTTTTATACTTATTTTTTTTATACTTATTTTTATTTTTATACTTATTTTTATACTTAATTTTATACTTATTCTTATTTTTATACTTATTTTTATACTTATTTTTTTTTATACTTATTTTTATTTTTATACTTATTTTTATACTTATTTTTATACTTATTCTTATTTTTTTACAATTTTTTTTACTTATTCTTATTTTTATACATATTTTTATACATATTCTTATTTTTATTTTTATACTTATTTTTATACTTATTTTTATACTTATTCTTATTTATATACTTATTTTTATACTTAATCTTATTTTTATACTTATTTTTACACTTATTATTATTTTTATTTTTATACCTATTTTTATACTTATTCTTATTTTT
This sequence comes from Mixophyes australis, assembly GCA_036250195.1. NCBI lineage: Eukaryota > Metazoa > Chordata > Amphibia > Anura > Limnodynastidae > Mixophyes > Mixophyes australis. The sequence goes on from JAVHZZ010000119.1 coordinate 246,365, forward strand.
ATACTTATTTTTATACTTATTTTTTTCTTTATTTTTATACATATTCTTATTTTTATTTTTATACTTATTTTTATACTTATTCTTATTTTTTTACTAATTTTTATTTTTATACTTATTTTTTTATTTATTCTTATTTTTATACTTATTCTTATTTAAATTCTTATTTTTATTCTTATTTTTTTTTTACTTATTTTTATATTTATTTATATATATATATTTTTTTTATTTTTATACTTATTTTTATACTTAAACTTATTTTTATACTAATTTTTATACTTATTCTTATTTTTTTTACAAATTTTTTTACTTATTCTTATTTTTATACTTATTTTCATACATATTCTTATTTTTATTTTTATACTTATTTTTACACTTATTATTATTTTTATTTTTATACCTATTTTTATACATTTTCTTATTTTTATACTTATTTTTTTTTTTTTTTTTATACATATTCTTATTTTTATTTTTATTCTTATTTTTATACTTATTCTTATTTTTATACTTATTTTTATATTTATTCTTATTTTAATTCTTATTTTTATACTTATTTTTTTTTATACTTATTTTTATTTTTATACTTATTCTTATTTTTATACTTATTTTTACACTTATTATTATTTTTATTTTTATACCTATTTTTATACTTATTCTTATTTTAATTCTTATTTTTATACTTAATCTTATTTTTATACTTATTTTTTTACTTATTCTTATTTTTATACATATTTTTATACATATTCTTATTTTTATTTTTTTACTTATTTTTATACTTATTTTTATACTTATTCTTATTTTTATACTTATTTTTATACTTAATCTTATTTTTATACTTATTTTTACACTTATTATTATTTTTATTTTTATACCTATTTTTATACTTATTCTTATTTTTTTACTTATTTTTATACTTATTTTTTTCTTTATTTTTATACATATTCTTATTTTTATTTTTATACTTATTTTTATACTTATTCTTATACTTATTTTTATACTTATTTTTATATATATATTTTTTTTATTTTTATACTTATTTTTATACTTAATCTTATTTTTATACTTATTTTTATACTTATTCTTATTTTTATTCTTATTTTTATACTTATTTTTATTCTTATTTTTATACTTATTCTTATTTTTATACTTATTTTTATACTTATTCTTATTTTTTTACTAATTTTTATTTTTATACTTATTTTTTTATTTATTCTTATTTTTATACTTATTCTTATTTAAATTCTTATTTTTATACTTATTTTTTTTTTACTTATTTTTATATTTATTTATATATATATATTTTTTTTATTTTTATACTTATTTTTATACTTAAACTTATTTTTATACTAATTTTTATACTTATTCTTATTTTTTTTACAATTTTTTTTACTTATTCTTATTTTTATACTTATTTTCATACATATTCTTATTTTTATTTTTATACTTATTTTTACACTTATTATTATTTTTATTTTTATACCTATTTTTATACATTTTCTTATTTTTATACTTATTTTTTTTTTTATTTTTATACATATTCTTATTTTTATTTTTATTCTTATTTTTATACTTATTCTTATTTTTATACTTATTTTTATATTTATTCTTATTTTAATTCTTATTTTTATACTTATTTTTTTTATACTTATTTTTATTTTTATACTTATTCTTATTTTTATACTTATTTTTACACTTATTATTATTTTTATTTTTATACCTATTTTTATACTTATTCTTATTTTAATTCTTATTTTTATACTTAATCTTATTTTTATACTTATTTTTATACTTATTCTTATTTTTATACTTATTTTTATACTTATTCTTATTTTTTTACAATTTTTTTTACTTATTCTTATTTTTATACATATTTTTATACATATTCTTATTTTTATTTTTATACTTATTTTTATACTTATTCTTATTTTTATACTTATTTTTATACTTATTTTTTTTATACTTATTTTTATTTTTATACTTATTTTTATACTTAATTTTATACTTATTCTTATTTTAATTCTTATTTTTATACTTAATCTTATTTTTATACTTATTTTTATACTTATTCTTATTTTTATACTTATTTTTATACTTATTTTTTTTATACTTATTTTTATTTTTATACTTATTTTTATACTTAATTTTATACTTATTCTTATTTTAATTCTTATTTTTATACTTAATCTTATTTTTATACTTATTTTTATACTTATTCTTATTTTTATACTTATTTTTATACTTATTCTTATTTTTTTACATTTTTTTTTACTTATTCTTATTTTTATACATATTTTTATACATATTCTTATTTTTATTTTTATACTTATTTTTATACTTATTCTTATTTTTATACTTATTTTTATACTTATTTTTTTTATACTTATTTTTATTTTTATACTTATTTTTATACTTAATTTTATACTTATTCTTATTTTTATACTTATTTTTATACTTATTTTTTTTATACTTATTTTTATTTTTATACTTATTTTTATACTTATTTTTAGACTTATTCTTATTTTTTTACAATTTTTTTTACGTATTCTTATTTTTATACTTATTTTTATACATATTCTTATTTTTATTTTTATACTTATTTTTATACTTATTTTTATACTTATTCTTATTTTTATACTTATTTTTATACTTATTCTTATTTTTTTACAATTTTTTTTACTTATTCTTATTTTTATACATATTTTTATACATATTCTTATTTTTATTTTTATACTTATTTTTATACTTATTTTTATACTTATTCTTATTTTTATACTTATTTTTATACTTAATCTTATTTTTATACTTATTTTTACACTTATTATTATTTTTATTTTTATACCTATTTTTATACTTATTCTTATTTTTATACTTATTTTTATACTTATTTTTTTCTTTATTTTTATACATATTCTTATTTTTATTTTTATACTTATTTTTATACTTATTCTTATACTTATTTTTATACTTATTTTTATATATATATTTTTTTTATTTTTATACTTATTTTTATACTTAATCTTATTTTTATACTTATTTTTACACTTATTATTATTTTTATTTTTATACCTATTTTTATACTTATTCTTATTTTAATTCTTATTGTTATACTTAATCTTATTTTTATACTTATTTTTATACTTATTCTTATTTTTATACTTATTTTTATACTTATTCTTATTTTTTTACAATTTTTTTTTACTTATTCTTATTTTTATACATATTTTTATACATATTCTTATTTTTATTTTTATACTTATTTTTATACTTATTCTTATACTTATTTTTATACTTATTTTTATATATATATTTTTTTTATTTTTATACTTATTTTTATACTTAATCTTATTTTTATACTTATTTTTATACTTATTCTTATTTTTATTCTTATTTTTATACTTATTTTTATTCTTATTTTTATACTTATTCTTATTTTTATACTTATTTTTATACTTATTCTTATTTTTTTACTAATTTTTATTTTTATACTTATTTTTTTATTTATTCTTATTTTTATACTTATTCTTATTTAAATTCTTATTTTTATACTTATTTTTTTTTTACTTATTTTTATATTTATTTATATATATATATTTTTTTTATTTTTATACTTATTTTTATACTTAAACTTATTTTTATACTAATTTTTATACTTATTCTTATTTTTTTTACAATTTTTTTTACTTATTCTTATTTTTATACTTATTTTCATACATATTCTTATTTTTATTTTTATACTTATTTTTACACTTATTATTATTTTTATTTTTATACCTATTTTTATATATTTTCTTATTTTTATACTTATTTTTTTTTTATTTTTATACATATTCTTATTTTTATTTTTATTCTTATTTTTATACTTATTCTTATTTTTATACTTATTTTTATATTTATTCTTATTTTAATTCTTATTTTTATACTTATTTTTTTTTATACTTATTTTTATTTTTATACTTATTCTTATTTTTATACTTATTTTTACACTTATTATTATTTTTATTTTTATACCTATTTTTATACTTATTCTTATTTTAATTCTTATTTTTATACTTAATCTTATTTTTATACTTATTCTTATTTTTATACTTATTTTTAGACTTATTCTTATTTTTTTACAATTTTTTTTACTTATTCTTATTTTTATACATATTTTTATACATATTCTTATTTTTATTTTTATACTTATTTTTATACTTATTCTTATTTTTATACTTATTTTTATACTTATTTTTTTTATACTTATTTTTATTTTTATACTTATTTTTATACTTAATTTTATACTTATTCTTATTTTTATACTTATTTTTTTTATACTTATTTTTATTTTTATACTTATTTTTATACTTATTTTTAGACTTATTCTTATTTTTTTACAATTTTTTTTACGTATTCTTATTTTTATACTTATTTTTATACATATTCTTATTTTTATTTTTATACTTATTTTTATACTTATTTTTATACTTATTCTTATTTTTATACTTATTTTTATACTTATTCTTATTTTTTTACAATTTTTTTTACTTATTCTTATTTTTATACATATTTTTATACATATTCTTATTTTTATTTTTATACTTATTTTTATACTTATTTTTATACTTATTCTTATTTTTATACTTATTTTTATACTTAATCTTATTTTTATACTTATTTTTATACTTATTTTTTTCTTTATTTTTATACATATTCTTATTTTTATTTTTATACTTATTTTTATACTTATTCTTATACTTATTTTTATACTTATTTTTATATATATATTTTTTTTATTTTTATACTTATTTTTATACTTAATCTTATTTTTATACTTATTTTTATACTTATTCTTATTTTTATTCTTATTTTTATACTTAATCTTATTTTTATACTTATTTTTATACTTATTCTTATTTTTTTACTTATTTTTATACTTATTTTTATTCTTATTTTTATACTTATTCTTATTTTTATACTTATTTTTATACTTATTCTTATTTTTTTACTAATTTTTATTTTTATACTTATTTTTTTTTTACTTATTTTTATATTTATTTATATATATATATTTTTTTTTATTTTTATACTTATTTTTATACTTAAACTTATTTTTATACTAATTTTTATACTTATTCTTATTTTTTTTACAAATTTTTTTACTTATTCTTATTTTTATACTTATTTTCATACATATTCTTATTTTTATTTTTATACTTATTTTTACACTTATTATTATTTTTATTTTTATACCTATTTTTATACATTTTCTTATTTTTATACTTATTTTTTTTTTTATTTTTATACATATTCTTATTTTTATTTTTATTCTTATTTTTATACTTATTCTTATTTTTATACTTATTTTTATATTTATTCTTATTTTAATTCTTATTTTTATACTTATTTTTTTTTATACTTATTTTTATTTTTATACTTATTCTTATTTTTATACTTATTTTTACACTTATTATTATTTTTATTTTTATACCTATTTTTATACTTATTCTTATTTTAATTCTTATTTTTATACTTAATCTTATTTTTATGCTTATTTTTTTACTTATTCTTATTTTTATACATATTTTTATACATATTCTTATTTTTATTTTTTTACTTATTTTTATACTTATTTTTATACTTATTCTTATTTTTATACTTATTTTTATACTTAATCTTATTTTTATACTTATTTTTACACTTATTATTATTTTTATTTTTATACCTATTTTTATACTTATTCTTATTTTTTTACTTATTTTTATACTTATTTTTTTCTTTATTTTTATACATATTCTTATTTTTATTTTTATACTTATTTTTATACTTATTCTTATTTTTATACTTATTTTTATACTTATTTTTTTTATACTTATTTTTATTTTTATACTTATTTTTATACTTAATTTTATACTTATTCTTATTTTTATACTTATTTTTTTTATACTTATTTTTATTTTTATACTTATTTTTACACTTATTATTATTTTTATTTTTATACCTATTTTTATATATTTTCTTATTTTTATACTTATTTTTTTTTTATTTTTATACATATTCTTATTTTTATTTTTATTCTTATTTTTATACTTATTCTTATTTTTATACTTATTTTTATATTTATTCTTATTTTAATTCTTATTTTTATACTTATTTTTTTTTATACTTATTTTTATTTTTATACTTATTCTTATTTTTATACTTATTTTTACACTTATTATTATTTTTATTTTTATACCTATTTTTATACTTATTCTTATTTTAATTCTTATTTTTATACTTAATCTTATTTTTATACTTATTCTTATTTTTATACTTATTTTTAGACTTATTCTTATTTTTTTACAATTTTTTTTACTTATTCTTATTTTTATACATATTTTTATACATATTCTTATTTTTATTTTTATACTTATTTTTATACTTATTCTTATTTTTATACTTATTTTTATACTTATTTTTTTTATACTTATTTTTATTTTTATACTTATTTTTATACTTAATTTTATACTTATTCTTATTTTTATACTTATTTTTTTTATACTTATTTTTATTTTTATACTTATTTTTATACTTATTTTTAGACTTATTCTTATTTTTTTACAATTTTTTTTACGTATTCTTATTTTTATACTTATTTTTATACATATTCTTATTTTTATTTTTATACTTATTTTTATACTTATTTTTATACTTATTCTTATTTTTATACTTATTTTTATACTTATTCTTATTTTTTTACAATTTTTTTTACTTATTCTTATTTTTATACATATTTTTATACATATTCTTATTTTTATTTTTATACTTATTTTTATACTTATTTTTATACTTATTCTTATTTTTATACTTATTTTTATACTTAATCTTATTTTTATACTTATTTTTATACTTATTTTTTTCTTTATTTTTATACATATTCTTATTTTTATTTTTATACTTATTTTTATACTTATTCTTATACTTATTTTTATACTTATTTTTATATATATATTTTTTTTATTTTTATACTTATTTTTATACTTAATCTTATTTTTATACTTATTTTTATACTTATTCTTATTTTTATTCTTATTTTTATACTTAATCTTATTTTTATACTTATTTTTATACTTATTCTTATTTTTTTACTTATTTTTATACTTATTTTTATTCTTATTTTTATACTTATTCTTATTTTTATACTTATTTTTATACTTATTCTTATTTTTTTACTAATTTTTATTTTTATACTTATTTTTTTTTTACTTATTTTTATATTTATTTATATATATATATTTTTTTTTATTTTTATACTTATTTTTATACTTAAACTTATTTTTATACTAATTTTTATACTTATTCTTATTTTTTTTACAAATTTTTTTACTTATTCTTATTTTTATACTTATTTTCATACATATTCTTATTTTTATTTTTATACTTATTTTTACACTTATTATTATTTTTATTTTTATACCTATTTTTATACATTTTCTTATTTTTATACTTCTTTTTTTTTTTATTTTTATACATATTCTTATTTTTATTTTTATTCTTATTTTTATACTTATTCTTATTTTTATACTTATTTTTATATTTATTCTTATTTTAATTCTTATTTTTATACTTATTTTTTTTTATACTTATTTTTATTTTTATACTTATTCTTATTTTTATACTTATTTTTACACTTATTATTATTTTTATTTTTATACCTATTTTTATACTTATTCTTATTTTAATTCTTATTTTTATACTTAATCTTATTTTTATGCTTATTTTTTTACTTATTCTTATTTTTATACATATTTTTATACATATTCTTATTTTTATTTTTTTACTTATTTTTATACTTATTTTTATACTTATTCTTATTTTTATACTTATTTTTATACTTAATCTTATTTTTATACTTATTTTTACACTTATTATTATTTTTATTTTTATACCTATTTTTATACTTATTCTTATTTTTTTACTTATTTTTATACTTATTTTTTTCTTTATTTTTATACATATTCTTATTTTTATTTTTATACTTATTTTTATACTTATTCTTATACTTATTTTTATACTTATTTTTTATATATATATTTTTTTTATTTTTATACTTATTTTTATACTTAATCTTATTTTTATACTTATTTTTATACTTATTCTTATTTTTATTCTTATTTTTATACTTATTTTTATTCTTATTTTTATACTTATTCTTATTTTTATACTTATTTTTATACTTATTCTTATTTTTTTACTAATTTTTATTTTTATACTTATTTTTTTATTTATTCTTATTTTTATACTTATTCTTATTTAAATTCTTATTTTTATACTTATTTTTTTTTTACTTATTTTTATATTTATTTATATATATATATTTTTTTTATTTTTATACTTATTTTTATACTTAAACTTATTTTTATACTAATTTTTATACTTATTCTTATTTTTTTTACAATTTTTTTTACTTATTCTTATTTTTATACTTATTTTCATACATATTCTTATTTTTATTTTTATACTTATTTTTACACTTATTATTATTTTTATTTTTATACCTATTTTTATACATTTTCTTATTTTTATACTTATTTTTTTTTTTATTTTTATACATATTCTTATTTTTATTTTTATTCTTATTTTTATACTTATTCTTATTTTTATACTTATTTTTATATTTATTCTTATTTTAATTCTTATTTTTATACTTATTTTTTTTTATACTTATTTTTATTTTTATACTTATTCTTATTTTTATACTTATTTTTATACTTAATCTTATTTTTATACTTATTTTTATACTTATTCTTATTTTTATACTTATTTTTATACTTATTCTTATTTTTTTACAATTTTTTTTACTTATTCTTATTTTTATACATATTTTTATACATATTCTTATTTTTATTTTTATACTTATTTTTATACTTATTCTTATTTTTATACTTATTTTTATACTTATTTTTTTATACTTATTTTTATTTTTATACTTATTTTTATACTTAATTTTATACTTATTCTTATTTTAATTCTTATTTTTATACTTAATCTTATTTTTATACTTATTTTTATACTTATTCTTATTTTTATACTTATTTTTATACTTATTTTTTTTATACTTATTTTTATTTTTATACTTATTTTTATACTTAATTTTATACTTATTCTTATTTTAATTCTTATTTTTATACTTAATCTTATTTTTATACTTATTTTTATACTTATTCTTATTTTTATACTTATTTTTATACTTATTCTTATTTTTTTACATTTTTTTTTACTTATTCTTATTTTTATACATATTTTTATACATATTCTTATTTTTATTTTTATACTTATTTTTATACTTATTCTTATTTTTATACTTATTTTTATACTTATTTTTTTTATACTTATTTTTATTTTTATACTTATTTTTATACTTAATTTTATACTTATTCTTATTTTTATACTTATTTTTATACTTATTTTTTTTATACTTATTTTTATTTTTATACTTATTTTTATACTTATTTTTAGACTTATTCTTATTTTTTTACAATTTTTTTTACGTATTCTTATTTTTATACTTATTTTTATACATATTCTTATTTTTATTTTTATACTTATTTTTATACTTATTTTTATACTTATTCTTATTTTTATACTTATTTTTATACTTATTCTTATTTTTTTACAATTTTTTTTACTTATTCTTATTTTTATACATATTTTTATACATATTCTTATTTTTATTTTTATACTTATTTTTATACTTATTTTTATACTTATTCTTATTTTTATACTTATTTTTATACTTAATCTTATTTTTATACTTATTTTTACACTTATTATTATTTTTATTTTTATACCTATTTTTATACTTATTCTTATTTTAATTCTTATTTTTATACTTAATCTTATTTTTATACTTATTTTTATACTTATTCTTATTTTTATACTTATTTTTATACTTATTCTTATTTTTTTACAATTTTTTTTACTTATTCTTATTTTTATACATATTTTTATACATATTCTTATTTTTATTTTTATACTTATTTTTATACTTATTCTTATACTTATTTTTATACTTATTTTTATATATATATTTTTTTTATTTTTATACTTATTTTTATACTTAATCTTATTTTTATACTTATTTTTATACTTATTCTTATTTTTATTCTTATTTTTATACTTATTTTTATTCTTATTTTTATACTTATTCTTATTTTTATACTTATTTTTATACTTATTCTTATTTTTTTACTAATTTTTATTTTTATACTTATTTTTTTATTTATTCTTATTTTTATACTTATTTTTTTTTTACTTATTTTTATATTTATTTATATATATATATTTTTTTTATTTTTATACTTATTTTTATACTTAAACTTATTTTTATACTAATTTTTATACTTATTCTTATTTTTTTTACAATTTTTTTTACTTATTCTTATTTTTATACTTATTTTCATACATATTCTTATTTTTATTTTTATACTTATTTTTACACTTATTATTATTTTTATTTTTATACCTATTTTTATACATTTTCTTATTTTTATACTTATTTTTTTTTTATTTTTATACATATTCTTATTTTTATTTTTATTCTTATTTTTATACTTATTCTTATTTTTATACTTATTTTTATATTTATTCTTATTTTAATTCTTATTTTTATACTTATTTTTTTTTATACTTATTTTTATTTTTATACTTATTCTTATTTTTATACTTATTTTTACACTTATTATTATTTTTATTTTTATACCTATTTTTATACTTATTCTTATTTTAATTCTTATTTTTATACTTAATCTTATTTTTATACTTATTTTTATACTTATTCTTATTTTTATACTTATTCTTATTTTTTTACAATTTTTTTTACTTATTCTTATTTTTATACATATTTTTATACATATTCTTATTTTTATTTTTATACTTATTTTTATACTTATTCTTATTTTTATACTTATTTTTATACTTATTTTTTTTATACTTATTTTTATTTTTATACTTATTTTTATACTTAATTTTATACTTATTCTTATTTTAATTCTTATTTTTATACTTAATCTTATTTTTATACTTATTTTTATACTTATTCTTATTTTTATACTTATTTTTATACTTATTTTTTTTATACTTATTTTTATTTTTATACTTATTTTTATACTTAATTTTATACTTATTCTTATTTTAATTCTTATTTTTATACTTAATCTTATTTTTATACTTATTTTTATACTTATTCTTATTTTTATACTTATTTTTATACTTATTCTTATTTTTTTACATTTTTTTTTACTTATTCTTATTTTTATACATATTTTTATACATATTCTTATTTTTATTTTTATACTTATTTTTATACTTATTCTTATTTTTATACTTATTTTTATACTTATTTTTTTTATACTTATTTTTATTTTTATACTTATTTTTATACTTAATTTTATACTTATTCTTATTTTTATACTTATTTTTATACTTATTTTTTTTATACTTATTTTTATTTTTATACTTATTTTTATACTTATTTTTAGACTTATTCTTATTTTTTTACAATTTTTTTTACGTATTCTTATTTTTATACTTATTTTTATACATATTCTTATTTTTATTTTTATACTTATTTTTATACTTATTTTTATACTTATTCTTATTTTTATACTTATTTTTATACTTATTCTTATTTTTTTACAATTTTTTTTACTTATTCTTATTTTTATACATATTTTTATACATATTCTTATTTTTATTTTTATACTTATTTTTATACTTATTTTTATACTTATTCTTATTTTTATACTTATTTTTATACTTAATCTTATTTTTATACTTATTTTTATACTTATTTTTTTCTTTATTTTTATACATATTCTTATTTTTATTTTTATACTTATTTTTATACTTATTCTTATACTTATTTTTATACTTATTTTTATATATATATTTTTTTTATTTTTATACTTATTTTTATACTTAATCTTATTTTTATACTTATTTTTATACTTATTCTTATTTTTATTCTTATTTTTATACTTAATCTTATTTTTATACTTATTTTTATACTTATTCTTATTTTTTTACTTATTTTTATACTTATTTTTATTCTTATTTTTATACTTATTCTTATTTTTATACTTATTTTTATACTTATTCTTATTTTTTTACTAATTTTTATTTTTATACTTATTTTTTTATTTATTCTTATTTTTATACTTATTCTTATTTAAATTCTTATTTTTATACTTATTTTTTTTTTACTTATTTTTATATTTATTTATATATATATATTTTTTTTTATTTTTATACTTATTTTTATACTTAAACTTATTTTTATACTAATTTTTATACTTATTCTTATTTTTTTTACAAATTTTTTTACTTATTCTTATTTTTATACTTATTTTCATACATATTCTTATTTTTATTTTTATACTTATTTTTACACTTATTATTATTTTTATTTTTATACCTATTTTTATACATTTTCTTATTTTTATACTTATTTTTTTTTATACTTATTTTTATTTTTATACTTATTCTTATTTTTATACTTATTTTTACACTTATTATTATTTTTATTTTTATACCTATTTTTATACTTATTCTTATTTTTATACTTATTTTTATACTTATTCTTATTTTAATTCTTATTTTTATACTTAATCTTATTTTTATACTTATTTTTATACTTATTCTTATTTTTATACTTATTTTTATACTTATTCTTATTTTTTTACAATTTTTTTTACGTATTCTTATTTTTATACTTATTTTTATACATATTCTTATTTTTATTTTTATACTTATTTTTATACTTATTCTTATTTTAATTCTTATTTTTATACTTAATCTTATTTTTATACTTATTTTTATACTTATTCTTATTTTTATACTTATTTTTATACTTATTCTTATTTTTTTACAATTTTTTTTACTTATTCTTATTTTTATACATATTTTTATACATATTCTTATTTTTATTTTTATACTTATTTTTATACTTATTTTTATTTTTATACTTATTTTTATACTTATTCTTATTTTTATACTTATTTTTATACTTATTTTTAGACTTATTCTTATTTTTTTACAATTTTTTTTACGTATTCTTATTTTTATACTTATTTTTATACATATTCTTATTTTTATTTTTATACTTATTTTTATACTTATTCTTATTTTAATTCTTATTTTTATACTTAATCTTATTTTTATACTTATTTTTATACTTATTCTTATTTTTATACTTATTTTTATACTTATTCTTATTTTTTTACAATTTTTTTTACTTATTCTTATTTTTATACATATTTTTATACATATTCTTATTTTTATTTTTATACTTATTTTTATACTTATTCTTATTTTTATACTTATTTTTATACTTATTTTTAGACTTATTCTTATTTTTTTACAATTTTTTTTACGTATTCTTATTTTTATACTTATTTTTATACATATTCTTATTTTTATTTTTATACTTATTTTTATACTTATTCTTATTTTAATTCTTATTTTTATACTTATTCTTATTTTTATACTTATTTTTATACTTATTTTTATACTTATTCTTATTTTTATACTTATTTTTATACTTAATCTTATTTTTATACTTATTTTTACACTTATTATTATTTTTATTTTTATACCTATTTTTATACTTATTCTTATTTTTATACTTATTTTTATACTTATTTTTTTCTTTATTTTTATACATATTCTTATTTTTATTTTTATACTTATTTTTATACTTATTCTTATACTTATTTTTATACTTATTTTTATATATATATTTTTTTATTTTTATACTTATTTTTATACTTAATCTTATTTTTATACTTATTTTTATACTTATTCTTATTTTTATTCTTATTTTTATACTTAATCTTATTTTTATACTTATTTTTATACTTATTCTTATTTTTTTACTTATTTTTATACTTATTTTTATTCTTATTTTTATACTTATTCTTATTTTTATACTTATTTTTATACTTATTCTTATTTTTTTACTAATTTTTATTTTTATACTTATTTTTTTATTTATTCTTATTTTTATACTTATTCTTATTTAAATTCTTATTTTTATACTTATTTTTTTTTTACTTATTTTTATATTTATTTATATATATATATTTTTTTTATTTTTATACTTATTTTTATACTTAAACTTATTTTTATACTAATTTTTATACTTATTCTTATTTTTTTTACAAATTTTTTTACTTATTCTTATTTTTATACTTATTTTCATACATATTCTTATTTTTATTTTTATACTTATTTTTACACTTATTATTATTTTTATTTTTATACCTATTTTTATACATTTTCTTATTTTTATACTTATTTTTTTTTTTATTTTTATACATATTCTTATTTTTATTTTTATTCTTATTTTTATACTTATTCTTATTTTTATACTTATTTTTATATTTATTCTTATTTTAATTCTTATTTTTATACTTATTTTTTTTTATACTTATTTTTATTTTTATACTTATTCTTATTTTTATACTTATTTTTACACTTATTATTATTTTTATTTTTATACCTATTTTTATACTTATTCTTATTTTAATTCTTATTTTTATACTTAATCTTATTTTTATACTTATTTTTATACTTATTCTTATTTTTATACTTATTTTTATACTTATTCTTATTTTTTTACAATTTTTTTTACTTATTCTTATTTTTATACATATTTTTATACATATTCTTATTTTTATTTTTATACTTATTTTTATACTTATTTTTATACTTATTCTTATTTTTATACTTATTTTTATACTTAATCTTATTTTTATACTTATTTTTACACTTATTATTATTTTTATTTTTATACCTATTTTTATACTTATTCTTATTTTTATACTTATTTTTATACTTATTTTTTTCTTTATTTTTATATATATTCTTATTTTTATTTTTATACTTATTTTTATACTTAATCTTATTTTTATACTTATTTTTATACTTATTCTTATTTTTATTCTTATTTTTATACTTATTTTTATTCTTATTTTTATACTTATTCTTATTTTTATACTTATTTTTATACTTATTCTTATTTTTTTACTAATTTTTATTTTTATACTTATTTTTTTATTTATTCTTATTTTTATACTTATTCTTATTTAAATTCTTATTTTTATACTTATTTTTTTTTACTTATTTTTATATTTATTTATATATATATATATTTTTTATTTTTATACTAATTTTTATACTTATTCTTATTTTTTTTACAATTTTTTTTACTTATTCTTATTTTTATACTTATTTTCATACATATTCTTATTTTTATTTTTATACTTATTTTTACACTTATTATTATTTTTATTTTTATACCTATTTTTATACATTTTCTTATTTTTATACTTATTTTTTTTTTTATTTTTATACATATTCTTATTTTTATTTTTATTCTTATTTTTATACTTATTCTTATTTTTATACTTATTTTTATATTTATTCTTATTTTAATTCTTATTTTTATACTTATTTTTTTTTATACTTATTTTTATTTTTATACTTATTCTTATTTTTATACTTATTTTTACACTTATTATTATTTTTATTTTTATACCTATTTTTATACTTATTCTTATTTTAATTCTTATTTTTATACTTAATCTTATTTTTATACTTATTCTTATTTTTATACTTATTTTTATACTTATTCTTATTTTTTTACAATTTTTTTTACTTATTCTTATTTTTATACATATTTTTATACATATTCTTATTTTTATTTTTATACTTATTTTTATACTTATTCTTATTTTTATACTTATTTTTATACTTATTTTTTTTATACTTATTTTTATTTTATACTTATTTTTATACTTAATTTTATACTTATTCTTATTTTAATTCTTATTTTTATACTTAATCTTATTTTTATACTTATTTTTATACTTATTCTTATTTTTATACTTATTTTTATACTTATTCTTATTTTTTTACAATTTTTTTTACTTATTCTTATTTTTATACATATTTTTATACATATTCTTATTTTTATTTTTATACTTATTTTTATACTTATTCTTATTTTTATACTTATTTTTATACTTATTTTTTTTATACTTATTTTTATTTTTATACTTATTTTTATACTTAATTTCATACTTATTCTTATTTTTATACTTATTTTTTTTATACTTATTTTTATTTTTATACTTATTTTTATACTTATTTTTAGACTTATTCTTATTTTTTTACAATTTTTTTTACGTATTCTTATTTTTATACTTATTTTTATACATATTCTTATTTTTATTTTTATACTTATTTTTATACTTATTTTTATACTTATTCTTATTTTTATACTTATTTTTATACTTATTCTTATTTTTTTACATTTTTTTTTACTTATTCTTATTTTTATACATATTTTTATACATATTCTTATTTTTATTTTTATACTTATTTTTATACTTATTTTTATACTTATTCTTATTTTTATACTTATTTTTATACTTAATCTTATTTTTATACTTATTTTTACACTTATTATTATTTTTATTTTTATACCTATTTTTATACTTATTCTTATTTTTATACTTATTTTTATACTTATTTTTTTCTTTATTTTTATACATATTCTTATTTTTTTTTTTATACTTATTTTTATACTTATTCTTATACTTATTTTTATACTTATTTTTATATATATATTTTTTTTATTTTTATACTTATTTTTATACTTAATCTTATTTTTATACTTATTTTTATACTTATTCTTATTTTTATACTTATTTTTATACTTATTCTTATTTTTTTACAATTTTTTTTACTTATTCTTATTTTTATACATATTTTTATACATATTCTTATTTTTATTTGTATACTTATTTTTATACTTATTCTTATTTTTATACTTATTTTTATACTTATTTTTAGACTTATTCTTATTTTTTTACAATTTTTTTTACGTATTCTTATTTTTATACTTATTTTTATACATATTCTTATTTTTATTTTTATACTTATTTTTATACTTATTCTTATTTTAATTCTTATTTTTATACTTATTCTTATTTTTATACTTATTTTTATACTTATTCTTATTTTTTTACAATTTTTTTTACTTATTCTTATTTTTATACTTATTTTTATACTTATTTTTATACCTTTTCTTATTTTTATACTTATTTTTATACTTAATCTTATTTTTATACTTATTTTTACACTTATTATTATTTTTATTTTTATACCTATTTTTATACTTATTCTTATTTTTATACTTATTTTTATACTTATTTTTTTCTTTATTTTTATACATATTCTTATTTTTATTTTTATACTTATTTTTATACTTATTCTTATACTTATTTTTATACTTATTTTTATATATATATTTTTTTTATTTTTATACTTATTTTTATACTTAATCTTATTTTTATACTTATTTTTATACTTATTCTTATTTTTATTCTTATTTTTATACTTAATCTTATTTTTATACTTATTTTTATACTTATTCTTATTTTTTTACTTATTTTTATACTTATTTTTATTCTTATTTTTATACTTATTCTTATTTTTATACTTATTTTTATACTTATTCTTATTTTTTTACTAATTTTTATTTTTATACTTATTTTTTTATTTATTCTTATTTTTATACTTATTCTTATTTAAATTCTTATTTTTATACTTATTTTTATACTTATTTTTTTTATACTTATTTTTATTTTATACTTATTTTTATACTTAATTTTATACTTATTCTTATTTTAATTCTTATTTTTATACTTAATCTTATTTTTATACTTATTTTTATACTTATTCTTATTTTTATACTTATTTTTATACTTATTCTTATTTTTTTACAATTTTTTTTACTTATTCTTATTTTTATACATATTTTTATACATATTCTTATTTTTATTTTTATACTTATTTTTATACTTATTCTTATTTTTATTTTTATACTTATTTTTATACTTATTTTTATACTTATTCTTATTTTAATTCTTATTTTTATACTTAATCTTATTTTTATACTTATTTTTATACTTATTCTTATTTTTATACTTATTTTTATACTTATTCTTATTTTTTTACAAATTTTTTTACTTATTCTTATTTTTATACATATTTTTATACATATTCTTATTTTTATTTTTATACTTATTTTTATACTTATTCTTATTTTTATACTTATTTTTATACTTATTTTTTTTATACTTATTTTTATTTTTATACTTATTTTTATACTTAATTTTATACTTATTCTTATTTTAATTCTTATTTTTATACTTAATCTTATTTTTATACTTATTTTTATACTTATTCTTATTTTTATACTTATTTTTATATTTATTCTTATTTTAATTCTTATTTTTATACTTATTTTTTTCTTTATTTTTATACATATTCTTATTTTTATTTTTATAATTATTTTTATACTTATTCTTATTTTTATACTTATTTTTATACTTATTTTTTTTATACTTATTTTTATTTTAATACTTATTTTTATACTTAATTTTGTACTTATTCTTATTTTTATACTTATTTTTATACTTATTTTTTTTATACTTATTTTTATTTTTATACTTATTTTTATACTTATTTTTAGACTTATTCTTATTTTTTTACAATTTTTTTTACGTATTCTTATTTTTATACTTATTTTTATACATATTCTTATTTTTATTTTTATACTTATTTTTATACTTATTTTTATACTTATTCTTATTTTTATACTTATTTTTATACTTATTCTTATTTTTTTACAATTTTTTTTACTTATTCTTATTTTTATACATATTTTTATACATATTCTTATTTTTATTTTTATACTTATTTTTATACTTATTTTTATACTTATTCTTATTTTTATACTTATTTTTATACTTAATCTTATTTTTATACTTATTTTTACACTTATTATTATTTTTATTTTTATACCTATTTTTATACTTATTCTTATTTTTATACTTATTTTTATACTTATTTTTTTCTTTATTTTTATACATATTCTTATTTTTATTTTTATACTTATTTTTATACTTATTTTTATACTTAATCTTATTTTTATACTTATTTTTATACTTATTCTTATTTTTATACTTATTTTTATACTTATTCTTATTTTTATACTTATTTTTATACTTATTCTTATTTTAATTCTTATTTTTATACTTAATCTTATTTTTATACTTATTTTTATACTTATTCTTATTTTTTTACTTATTTTTATACTTATTTTTATTCTTATTTTTATACTTTTTCTTATTTTTATACTTATTTTCATACATATTCTTATTTTTATTTTTATACTTATTTTTACACTTATTATTATTTTTATTTTTATACCTATTTTTATACATTTTCTTATTTTTATACTTATTTTTTTTTTTATTTTTATACATATTCTTATTTTTATTTTTATTCTTATTTTTATACTTATTTTTATATTTATTCTTATTTTAATTCTTATTTTTATACTTATTTTTTTTTATACTTATTTTTATTTTTATACTTATTCTTATTTTTATACTTATTTTTATACTTAATCTTATTTTTATACTTATTTTTATACTTATTCTTATTTTTATACTTATTTTTATACTTATTCTTATTTTTTTACAATTTTTTTTACTTATTCTTATTTTTATACATATTTTTATACATATTCTTATTTTTATTTTTATACTTATTTTTATACTTATTCTTATTTTTATACTTATTTTTATACTTATTTTTTTTATACTTATTTTTATTTTTATACTTATTTTTATACTTAATTTTATACTTATTCTTATTTTAATTCTTATTTTTATACTTAATCTTATTTTTATACTTATTTTTATACTTATTCTTATTTTTATACTTATTTTTATACTTATTTTTTTTATACTTATTTTTATTTTTATACTTATTTTTATACTTAATTTTATACTTATTCTTATTTTAATTCTTATTTTTATACTTAATCTTATTTTTATACTTATTTTTATACTTATTCTTATTTTTATACTTATTTTTATACTTATTCTTATTTTTTTACATTTTTTTTTACTTATTCTTATTTTTATACATATTTTTATACATATTCTTATTTTTATTTTTATACTTATTTTTATACTTATTCTTATTTTTATACTTATTTTTATACTTATTTTTTTTATACTTATTTTTATTTTTATACTTATTTTTATACTTAATTTTATACTTATTCTTATTTTTATACTTATTTTTATACTTATTTTTTTTATACTTATTTTTATTTTTATACTTATTTTTATACTTAATTTTATACTTATTCTTATTTTAATTCTTATTTTTATACTTAATCTTATTTTTATACTTATTTTTATACTTATTCTTATTTTTATACTTATTTTTATACTTATTCTTATTTTTTTACATTTTTTTTTACTTATTCTTATTTTTATACATATTTTTATACATATTCTTATTTTTATTTTTATACTTATTTTTATACTTATTCTTATTTTTATACTTATTTTTATACTTATTTTTTTTATACTTATTTTTATTTTTATACTTATTTTTATACTTAATTTTATACTTATTCTTATTTTTATACTTATTTTTATACTTATTTTTTTTATACTTATTTTTATTTTTATACTTATTTTTATACTTATTTTTAGACTTATTCTTATTTTTTTACAATTTTTTTTACGTATTCTTATTTTTATACTTATTTTTATACATATTCTTATTTTTATTTTTATACTTATTTTTATACTTATTTTTATACTTATTCTTATTTTTATACTTATTTTTATACTTATTCTTATTTTTTTACAATTTTTTTTACTTATTCTTATTTTTATACATATTTTTATACATATTCTTATTTTTATTTTTATACTTATTTTTATACTTATTTTTATACTTATTCTTATTTTTATACTTATTTTTATACTTAATCTTATTTTTATACTTATTTTTATACTTATTTTTTTCTTTATTTTTATACATATTCTTATTTTTATTTTTATACTTATTTTTATACTTATTCTTATACTTATTTTTATACTTATTTTTATATATATATTTTTTTTATTTTTATACTTATTTTTATACTTAATCTTATTTTTATACTTATTTTTATACTTATTCTTATTTTTATTCTTATTTTTATACTTAATCTTATTTTTATACTTATTTTTATACTTATTCTTATTTTTTTACTTATTTTTATACTTATTTTTATTCTTATTTTTATACTTATTCTTATTTTTATACTTATTTTTATACTTATTCTTATTTTTTTACTAATTTTTATTTTTATACTTATTTTTTTATTTATTCTTATTTTTATACTTATTCTTATTTAAATTCTTATTTTTATACTTATTTTTTTTTTACTTATTTTTATATTTATTTATATATATATATTTTTTTTTATTTTTATACTTATTTTTATACTTAAACTTATTTTTATACTAATTTTTATACTTATTCTTATTTTTTTTACAAATTTTTTTACTTATTCTTATTTTTATACTTATTTTCATACATATTCTTATTTTTATTTTTATACTTATTTTTACACTTATTATTATTTTTATTTTTATACCTATTTTTATACATTTTCTTATTTTTATACTTATTTTTTTTTATACTTATTTTTATTTTTATACTTATTCTTATTTTTATACTTATTTTTACACTTATTATTATTTTTATTTTTATACCTATTTTTATACTTATTCTTATTTTTATACTTATTTTTATACTTATTCTTATTTTAATTCTTATTTTTATACTTAATCTTATTTTTATACTTATTTTTATACTTATTCTTATTTTTATACTTATTTTTATACTTATTCTTATTTTTTTACAATTTTTTTTACTTATTCTTATTTTTATACATATTTTTATACATATTCTTATTTTTATTTTTATACTTATTTTTATACTTATTCTTATTTTTATACTTATTTTTAGACTTATTTTTAGACTTATTCTTATTTTTTTACAATTTTTTTTACGTATTCTTATTTTTATACTTATTTTTATACATATTCTTATTTTTATTTTTATACTTATTTTTATACTTATTCTTATTTTAATTCTTATTTTTATACTTAATCTTATTTTTATACTTATTTTTATACTTATTCTTATTTTTATACTTATTTTTATACTTATTCTTATTTTTTTACAATTTTTTTTACTTATTCTTATTTTTATACATATTTTTATACATATTCTTATTTTTATTTTTATACTTATTTTTATACTTATTCTTATTTTTATACTTATTTTTATACTTATTTTTAGACTTATTCTTATTTTTTTACAATTTTTTTTACGTATTCTTATTTTTATACTTATTTTTATACATATTCTTATTTTTATTTTTATACTTATTTTTATACTTATTCTTATTTTAATTCTTATTTTTATACTTATTCTTATTTTTATACTTATTTTTATACTTATTTTTATACTTATTCTTATTTTTATACTTATTTTTATACTTAATCTTATTTTTATACTTATTTTTACACTTATTATTATTTTTATTTTTATACCTATTTTTATACTTATTCTTATTTTTATACTTATTTTTATACTTATTTTTTTCTTTATTTTTATACATATTCTTATTTTTATTTTTATACTTATTTTTATACTTATTCTTATACTTATTTTTATACTTATTTTTATATATATATTTTTTTATTTTTATACTTATTTTTATACTTAATCTTATTTTTATACTTATTTTTATACTTATTCTTATTTTTATTCTTATTTTTATACTTAATCTTATTTTTATACTTATTTTTATACTTATTCTTATTTTTTTACTTATTTTTATACTTATTTTTATTCTTATTTTTATACTTATTCTTATTTTTATACTTATTTTTATACTTATTCTTATTTTTTTACTAATTTTTATTTTTATACTTATTTTTTTATTTATTCTTATTTTTATACTTATTCTTATTTAAATTCTTATTTTTATACTTATTTTTTTTTTACTTATTTTTATATTTATTTATATATATATATTTTTTTTATTTTTATACTTATTTTTATACTTAAACTTATTTTTATACTAATTTTTATACTTATTCTTATTTTTTTTACAAATTTTTTTACTTATTCTTATTTTTATACTTATTTTCATACATATTCTTATTTTTATTTTTATACTTATTTTTACACTTATTATTATTTTTATTTTTATACCTATTTTTATACATTTTCTTATTTTTATACTTATTTTTTTTTTTATTTTTATACATATTCTTATTTTTATTTTTATTCTTATTTTTATACTTATTCTTATTTTTATACTTATTTTTATATTTATTCTTATTTTAATTCTTATTTTTATACTTATTTTTTTTTATACTTATTTTTATTTTTATACTTATTCTTATTTTTATACTTATTTTTACACTTATTATTATTTTTATTTTTATACCTATTTTTATACTTATTCTTATTTTAATTCTTATTTTTATACTTAATCTTATTTTTATACTTATTTTTATACTTATTCTTATTTTTATACTTATTTTTATACTTATTCTTATTTTTTTACAATTTTTTTTACTTATTCTTATTTTTATACATATTTTTATACATATTCTTATTTTTATTTTTATACTTATTTTTATACTTATTCTTATTTTTATACTTATTTTTAGACTTATTTTTAGACTTATTCTTATTTTTTTACAATTTTTTTTACGTATTCTTATTTTTATACTTATTTTTATACATATTCTTATTTTTATTTTTATACTTATTTTTATACTTATTCTTATTTTAATTCTTATTTTTATACTTAATCTTATTTTTATACTTATTTTTATACTTATTCTTATTTTTATACTTATTTTTATACTTATTCTTATTTTTTTACAATTTTTTTTACTTATTCTTATTTTTATACATATTTTTATACATATTCTTATTTTTATTTTTATACTTATTTTTATACTTATTCTTATTTTTATACTTATTTTTATACTTATTTTTAGACTTATTCTTATTTTTTTACAATTTTTTTTACGTATTCTTATTTTTATACTTATTTTTATACATATTCTTATTTTTATTTTTATACTTATTTTTATACTTATTCTTATTTTAATTCTTATTTTTATACTTATTCTTATTTTTATACTTATTTTTATACTTATTTTTATACTTATTCTTATTTTTATACTTATTTTTATACTTAATCTTATTTTTATACTTATTTTTACACTTATTATTATTTTTATTTTTATACCTATTTTTATACTTATTCTTATTTTTATACTTATTTTTATACTTATTTTTTTCTTTATTTTTATACATATTCTTATTTTTATTTTTATACTTATTTTTATACTTATTCTTATACTTATTTTTATACTTATTTTTATATATATATTTTTTTATTTTTATACTTATTTTTATACTTAATCTTATTTTTATACTTATTTTTATACTTATTCTTATTTTTATTCTTATTTTTATACTTAATCTTATTTTTATACTTATTTTTATACTTATTCTTATTTTTTTACTTATTTTTATACTTATTTTTATTCTTATTTTTATACTTATTCTTATTTTTATACTTATTTTTATACTTATTCTTATTTTTTTACTAATTTTTATTTTTATACTTATTTTTTTATTTATTCTTATTTTTATACTTATTCTTATTTAAATTCTTATTTTTATACTTATTTTTTTTTACTTATTTTTATATTTATTTATATATATATATTTTTTTTATTTTTATACTTATTTTTATACTTAAACTTATTTTTATACTAATTTTTATACTTATTCTTATTTTTTTACAAATTTTTTTACTTATTCTTATTTTTATACTTATTTTCATACATATTCTTATTTTTATTTTTATACTTATTTTTACACTTATTATTATTTTTATTTTTATACCTATTTTTATACATTTTCTTATTTTTATACTTATTTTTTTTTTTATTTTTATACATATTCTTATTTTTATTTTTATTCTTATTTTTATACTTATTCTTATTTTTATACTTATTTTTATATTTATTCTTATTTTAATTCTTATTTTTATACTTATTTTTTTTTATACTTATTTTTATTTTTATACTTATTCTTATTTTTATACTTATTTTTACACTTATTATTATTTTTATTTTTATACCTATTTTTATACTTATTCTTATTTTAATTCTTATTTTTATACTTAATCTTATTTTTATACTTATTTTTATACTTATTCTTATTTTTATACTTATTTTTATACTTATTCTTATTTTTTTACAATTTTTTTTACTTATTCTTATTTTTATACATATTTTTATACATATTCTTATTTTTATTTTTATACTTATTTTTATACTTATTTTTATACTTATTCTTATTTTTATACTTATTTTTATACTTAATCTTATTTTTATACTTATTTTTACACTTATTATTATTTTTATTTTTATACCTATTTTTATACTTATTCTTATTTTTATACTTATTTTTATACTTATTTTTTTCTTTATTTTTATATATATTCTTATTTTTATTTTTATACTTATTTTTATACTTAATCTTATTTTTATACTTATTTTTATACTTATTCTTATTTTTATTCTTATTTTTATACTTATTTTTATTCTTATTTTTATACTTATTCTTATTTTTATACTTATTTTTATACTTATTCTTATTTTTTTACTAATTTTTATTTTTATACTTATTTTTTTATTTATTCTTATTTTTATACTTATTCTTATTTAAATTCTTATTTTTATACTTATTTTTTTTTACTTATTTTTATATTTATTTATATATATATATATTTTTTATTTTTATACTTATTTTTATACTTAAACTTATTTTTATACTAATTTTTATACTTATTCTTATTTTTTTTACAATTTTTTTTACTTATTCTTATTTTTATACTTATTTTCATACATATTCTTATTTTTATTTTTATACTTATTTTTACACTTATTATTATTTTTATTTTTATACCTATTTTTATACATTTTCTTATTTTTATACTTATTTTTTTTTTTATTTTTATACATATTCTTATTTTTATTTTTATTCTTATTTTTATACTTATTCTTATTTTTATACTTATTTTTATATTTATTCTTATTTTAATTCTTATTTTTATACTTATTTTTTTTTATACTTATTTTTATTTTTATACTTATTCTTATTTTTATACTTATTTTTACACTTATTATTATTTTTATTTTTATACCTATTTTTATACTTATTCTTATTTTAATTCTTATTTTTATACTTAATCTTATTTTTATACTTATTCTTATTTTTATACTTATTTTTATACTTATTCTTATTTTTTTACAATTTTTTTTACTTATTCTTATTTTTATACATATTTTTATACATATTCTTATTTTTATTTTTATACTTATTTTTATACTTATTCTTATTTTTATACTTATTTTTATACTTATTTTTTTTATACTTATTTTTATTTTATACTTATTTTTATACTTAATTTTATACTTATTCTTATTTTAATTCTTATTTTTATACTTAATCTTATTTTTATACTTATTTTTATACTTATTCTTATTTTTATACTTATTTTTATACTTATTCTTATTTTTTTACAATTTTTTTTACTTATTCTTATTTTTATACATATTTTTATACATATTCTTATTTTTATTTTTATACTTATTTTTATACTTATTCTTATTTTTATACTTATTTTTATACTTATTTTTTTTATACTTATTTTTATTTTTATACTTATTTTTATACTTAATTTCATACTTATTCTTATTTTTATACTTATTTTTTTTATACTTATTTTTATTTTTATACTTATTTTTATACTTATTTTTAGACTTATTCTTATTTTTTTACAATTTTTTTTACGTATTCTTATTTTTATACTTATTTTTATACATATTCTTATTTTTATTTTTATACTTATTTTTATACTTATTTTTATACTTATTCTTATTTTTATACTTATTTTTATACTTATTCTTATTTTTTTACATTTTTTTTTACTTATTCTTATTTTTATACATATTTTTATACATATTCTTATTTTTATTTTTATACTTATTTTTATACTTATTTTTATACTTATTCTTATTTTTATACTTATTTTTATACTTAATCTTATTTTTATACTTATTTTTATACTTAATCTTATTTTTATACTTATTTTTACACTTATTATTATTTTTA
The DNA here is from genome assembly GCA_036250195.1 of Mixophyes australis. NCBI lineage: Eukaryota > Metazoa > Chordata > Amphibia > Anura > Limnodynastidae > Mixophyes > Mixophyes australis. The sequence goes on from JAVHZZ010000119.1 coordinate 273,527, forward strand.
TTTTTATACCTATTTTTATACTTATTCTTATTTTTATACTTATTTTTATACTTATTTTTTTCTTTATTTTTATACATATTCTTATTTTTTTTTTTATACTTATTTTTATACTTATTCTTATACTTATTTTTATACTTATTTTTATATATATATTTTTTTTATTTTTATACTTATTTTTATACTTAATCTTATTTTTATACTTATTTTTATACTTATTCTTATTTTTATACTTATTTTTATACTTATTCTTATTTTTTTACAATTTTTTTTACTTATTCTTATTTTTATACATATTTTTATACATATTCTTATTTTTATTTGTATACTTATTTTTATACTTATTCTTATTTTTATACTTATTTTTATACTTATTTTTAGACTTATTCTTATTTTTTTACAATTTTTTTTACGTATTCTTATTTTTATACTTATTTTTATACATATTCTTATTTTTATTTTTATACTTATTTTTATACTTATTCTTATTTTAATTCTTATTTTTATACTTATTCTTATTTTTATACTTATTTTTATACTTATTCTTATTTTTTTACAATTTTTTTTACTTATTCTTATTTTTATACTTATTTTTATACTTATTTTTATACCTTTTCTTATTTTTATACTTATTTTTATACTTAATCTTATTTTTATACTTATTTTTACACTTATTATTATTTTTATTTTTATACCTATTTTTATACTTATTCTTATTTTTATACTTATTTTTATACTTATTTTTTTCTTTATTTTTATACATATTCTTATTTTTATTTTTATACTTATTTTTATACTTATTCTTATACTTATTTTTATACTTATTTTTATATATATATTTTTTTTATTTTTATACTTATTTTTATACTTAATCTTATTTTTATACTTATTTTTATACTTATTCTTATTTTTATTCTTATTTTTATACTTAATCTTATTTTTATACTTATTTTTATACTTATTCTTATTTTTTTACTTATTTTTATACTTATTTTTATTCTTATTTTTATACTTATTCTTATTTTTATACTTATTTTTATACTTATTCTTATTTTTTTACTAATTTTTATTTTTATACTTATTTTTTTATTTATTCTTATTTTTATACTTATTCTTATTTAAATTCTTATTTTTATACTTATTTTTATACTTATTTTTTTTATACTTATTTTTATTTTATACTTATTTTTATACTTAATTTTATACTTATTCTTATTTTAATTCTTATTTTTATACTTAATCTTATTTTTATACTTATTTTTATACTTATTCTTATTTTTATACTTATTTTTATACTTATTCTTATTTTTTTACAATTTTTTTTACTTATTCTTATTTTTATACATATTTTTATACATATTCTTATTTTTATTTTTATACTTATTTTTATACTTATTCTTATTTTTATTTTTATACTTATTTTTATACTTATTTTTATACTTATTCTTATTTTAATTCTTATTTTTATACTTAATCTTATTTTTATACTTATTTTTATACTTATTCTTATTTTTATACTTATTTTTATACTTATTCTTATTTTTTTACAATTTTTTTTACTTATTCTTATTTTTATACATATTTTTATACATATTCTTATTTTTATTTTTATACTTATTTTTATACTTATTCTTATTTTTATACTTATTTTTATACTTATTTTTTTTATACTTATTTTTATTTTTATACTTATTTTTATACTTAATTTTATACTTATTCTTATTTTAATTCTTATTTTTATACTTAATCTTATTTTTATACTTATTTTTATACTTATTCTTATTTTTATACTTATTTTTATATTTATTCTTATTTTAATTCTTATTTTTATACTTATTTTTTTCTTTATTTTTATACATATTCTTATTTTTATTTTTATAATTATTTTTATACTTATTCTTATTTTTATACTTATTTTTATACTTATTTTTTTTATACTTATTTTTATTTTAATACTTATTTTTATACTTAATTTTGTACTTATTCTTATTTTTATACTTATTTTTATACTTATTTTTTTTATACTTATTTTTATTTTTATACTTATTTTTATACTTATTTTTAGACTTATTCTTATTTTTTTACAATTTTTTTTACGTATTCTTATTTTTATACTTATTTTTATACATATTCTTATTTTTATTTTTATACTTATTTTTATACTTATTTTTATACTTATTCTTATTTTTATACTTATTTTTATACTTATTCTTATTTTTTTACAATTTTTTTTACTTATTCTTATTTTTATACATATTTTTATACATATTCTTATTTTTATTTTTATACTTATTTTTATACTTATTTTTATACTTATTCTTATTTTTATACTTATTTTTATACTTAATCTTATTTTTATACTTATTTTTACACTTATTATTATTTTTATTTTTATACCTATTTTTATACTTATTCTTATTTTTATACTTATTTTTATACTTATTTTTTTCTTTATTTTTATACATATTCTTATTTTTATTTTTATACTTATTTTTATACTTATTTTTATACTTAATCTTATTTTTATACTTATTTTTATACTTATTCTTATTTTTATACTTATTTTTATACTTATTCTTATTTTTATACTTATTTTTATACTTATTCTTATTTTAATTCTTATTTTTATACTTAATCTTATTTTTATACTTATTTTTATACTTATTCTTATTTTTTTACTTATTTTTATACTTATTTTTATTCTTATTTTTATACTTTTTCTTATTTTTATACTTATTTTCATACATATTCTTATTTTTATTTTTATACTTATTTTTACACTTATTATTATTTTTATTTTTATACCTATTTTTATACATTTTCTTATTTTTATACTTATTTTTTTTTTTATTTTTATACATATTCTTATTTTTATTTTTATTCTTATTTTTATACTTATTCTTATTTTTATACTTATTTTTATATTTATTCTTATTTTAATTCTTATTTTTATACTTATTTTTTTTTATACTTATTTTTATTTTTATACTTATTCTTATTTTTATACTTATTTTTATACTTAATCTTATTTTTATACTTATTTTTATACTTATTCTTATTTTTATACTTATTTTTATACTTATTCTTATTTTTTTACAATTTTTTTTACTTATTCTTATTTTTATACATATTTTTATACATATTCTTATTTTTATTTTTATACTTATTTTTATACTTATTCTTATTTTTATACTTATTTTTATACTTATTTTTTTTATACTTATTTTTATTTTTATACTTATTTTTATACTTAATTTTATACTTATTCTTATTTTAATTCTTATTTTTATACTTAATCTTATTTTTATACTTATTTTTATACTTATTCTTATTTTTATACTTATTTTTATACTTATTTTTTTTATACTTATTTTTATTTTTATACTTATTTTTATACTTAATTTTATACTTATTCTTATTTTAATTCTTATTTTTATACTTAATCTTATTTTTATACTTATTTTTATACTTATTCTTATTTTTATACTTATTTTTATACTTATTCTTATTTTTTTACATTTTTTTTACTTATTCTTATTTTATACATATTTTTATACATATTCTTATTTTTATTTTTATACTTATTTTTATACTTATTCTTATTTTTATACTTATTTTTATACTTATTTTTTTATACTTATTTTTATTTTTATACTTATTTTTATACTTAATTTTATACTTATTCTTATTTTTATACTTATTTTTATACTTATTTTTTTTATACTTATTTTTATTTTATACTTATTTTTATACTTAATTTTATACTTATTCTTATTTTAATTCTTATTTTTATACTTATTTTTATACTTATTCTTATTTTTATACTTATTTTTATACTTATTCTTATTTTTTTACATTTTTTTTACTTATTCTTATTTTTATACATATTTTTATACATATTCTTATTTTTATTTTTATACTTATTTTTATACTTATTCTTATTTTTATACTTATTTTTATACTTATTTTTTTATACTTATTTTTATTTTTATACTTATTTTTATACTTAATTTTATACTTATTCTTATTTTTATACTTATTTTTATACTTATTTTTTTTATACTTATTTTTATTTTATACTTATTTTTATACTTAATTTTATACTTATTCTTATTTTAATTCTTATTTTTATACTTATTTTTATACTTATTCTTATTTTTATACTTATTTTTATACTTATTCTTATTTTTTTACAATTTTTTTTACTTATTCTTATTTTTATACATATTTTTATACATATTCTTATTTTTATTTTTATACTTATTTTTATACTTATTCTTATTTTTATTTTTATACTTATTTTTATACTTATTTTTATACTTATTCTTATTTTTATTTTTATACTTATTTTTATACTTATTCTTATTTTAATTCTTATTTTTATACTTATTCTTATTTTTATACTTATTTTTATACTTATTCTTATTTTTTTACAATTTTTTTTACTTATTCTTATTTTTATACTTATTTTTATACTTATTTTTATACCTTTTCTTATTTTTATACTTATTTTTATACTTAATCTTATTTTTATACTTATTTTTACACTTATTATTATTTTTATTTTTATACCTATTTTTATACTTATTCTTATTTTTATACTTATTTTTATACTTATTTTTTTCTTTATTTTTATACATATTCTTATTTTTATTTTTATACTTATTTTTATACTTATTCTTATACTTATTTTTATACTTATTTTTATATATATATTTTTTTTATTTTTATACTTATTTTTATACTTAATCTTATTTTTATACTTATTTTTATACTTATTCTTATTTTTATTCTTATTTTTATACTTAATCTTATTTTTATACTTATTTTTATACTTATTCTTATTTTTTTTACTTATTTTTATACTTATTTTTATTCTTATTTTTATACTTATTCTTATTTTTATACTTATTTTTATACTTATTCTTATTTTTTTACTAATTTTTATTTTTATACTTATTTTTTTATTTATTCTTATTTTTATACTTATTCTTATTTAAATTCTTATTTTTATACTTATTTTTATACTTATTTTTTTTATACTTATTTTTATTTTATACTTATTTTTATACTTAATTTTATACTTATTCTTATTTTAATTCTTATTTTTATACTTAATCTTATTTTTATACTTATTTTTATACTTATTCTTATTTTTATACTTATTTTTATACTTATTCTTATTTTTTTACAATTTTTTTTACTTATTCTTATTTTTATACATATTTTTATACATATTCTTATTTTTATTTTTATACTTATTTTTATACTTATTCTTATTTTTATTTTTATACTTATTTTTATACTTATTTTTATACTTATTCTTATTTTAATTCTTATTTTTATACTTAATCTTATTTTTATACTTATTTTTATACTTATTCTTATTTTTATACTTATTTTTATACTTATTCTTATTTTTTTACAATTTTTTTTACTTATTCTTATTTTTATACATATTTTTATACATATTCTTATTTTTATTTTTATACTTATTTTTATACTTATTCTTATTTTTATTCTTATTTTTATACTTATTTTTTTTATACTTATTTTTATTTTTATACTTATTTTTATACTTAATTTTATACTTATTCTTATTTTAATTCTTATTTTTATACTTAATCTTATTTTTATACTTATTTTTATACTTATTCTTATTTTTATACTTATTTTTATATTTATTCTTATTTTAATTCTTATTTTTATACTTATTTTTTTCTTTATTTTTATACATATTCTTATTTTTATTTTTATAATTATTTTTATACTTATTCTTATTTTTATACTTATTTTTATACTTATTTTTTTTATACTTATTTTTATTTTAATACTTATTTTTATACTTAATTTTGTACTTATTCTTATTTTTATACTTATTTTTATACTTATTTTTTTTATACTTATTTTTATTTTTATACTTATTTTTATACTTATTTTTAGACTTATTCTTATTTTTTTACAATTTTTTTTACGTATTCTTATTTTTATACTTATTTTTATACATATTCTTATTTTTATTTTTATACTTATTTTTATACTTATTTTTATACTTATTCTTATTTTTATACTTATTTTTATACTTATTCTTATTTTTTTACAATTTTTTTTACTTATTCTTATTTTTATACATATTTTTATACATATTCTTATTTTTATTTTTATACTTATTTTTATACTTATTTTTATACTTATTCTTATTTTTATACTTATTTTTATACTTAATCTTATTTTTATACTTATTTTTACACTTATTATTATTTTTATTTTTATACCTATTTTTATACTTATTCTTATTTTTATACTTATTTTTATACTTATTTTTTTCTTTATTTTTATACATATTCTTATTTTTATTTTTATACTTATTTTTATACTTATTTTTATACTTAATCTTATTTTTATACTTATTTTTATACTTATTCTTATTTTTATACTTATTTTTATACTTATTCTTATTTTTATACTTATTTTTATACTTATTCTTATTTTAATTCTTATTTTTATACTTAATCTTATTTTTATACTTATTTTTATACTTATTCTTATTTTTTTACTTATTTTTATACTTATTTTTATTCTTATTTTTATACTTTTTCTTATTTTTATACTTATTTTCATACATATTCTTATTTTTATTTTTATACTTATTTTTACACTTATTATTATTTTTATTTTTATACCTATTTTTATACATTTTCTTATTTTTATACTTATTTTTTTTTTTATTTTTATACATATTCTTATTTTTATTTTTATTCTTATTTTTATACTTATTCTTATTTTTATACTTATTTTTATATTTATTCTTATTTTAATTCTTATTTTTATACTTATTTTTATACTTAATCTTATTTTTATACTTATTTTTATATTTATTCTTATTTTAATTCTTATTTTTATACTTATTTTTTTCTTTATTTTTATACATATTCTTATTTTTTTACAATTTTTTTTACTTATTCTTATTTTTATACATATTTTTATACATATTCTTATTTTTATTTTTATACTTATTTTTATACTTATTCTTATTTTTATACTTATTTTTATACTTATTTTTTTTATACTTATTTTTATTTTTATACTTATTTTTATACTTAATTTTATACTTATTCTTATTTTAATTCTTATTTTTATACTTAATCTTATTTTTATACTTATTTTTATACTTATTCTTATTTTTATACTTATTTTTATACTTATTTTTTTTATACTTATTTTTATTTTTATACTTATTTTTATACTTAATTTTATACTTATTCTTATTTTAATTCTTATTTTTATACTTAATCTTATTTTTATACTTATTTTTACACTTATTATTATTTTTATTTTTATACCTATTTTTATACTTATTCTTATTTTAATTCTTATTTTTATACTTAATCTTATTTTTATACTTATTTTTATACTTATTCTTATTTTTATACTTATTTTTATACTTATTCTTATTTTTTTACAATTTTTTTTACTTATTCTTATTTTTATACATATTTTTATACATATTCTTATTTTTATTTTTATACTTATTTTTATACTTATTCTTATACTTATTTTTATACTTATTTTTATATATATATTTTTTTTATTTTTATACTTATTTTTATACTTAATCTTATTTTTATACTTATTTTTATACTTATTCTTATTTTTATTCTTATTTTTATACTTATTTTTATTCTTATTTTTATACTTATTCTTATTTTTATACTTATTTTTATACTTATTCTTATTTTTTTACTAATTTTTATTTTTATACTTATTTTTTTATTTATTCTTATTTTTATACTTATTCTTATTTAAATTCTTATTTTTATACTTATTTTTTTTTTACTTATTTTTATATTTATTTATATATATATATTTTTTTTATTTTTATACTTATTTTTATACTTAAACTTATTTTTATACTAATTTTTATACTTATTCTTATTTTTTTTACAATTTTTTTTACTTATTCTTATTTTTATACTTATTTTCATACATATTCTTATTTTTATTTTTATACTTATTTTTACACTTATTATTATTTTTATTTTTATACCTATTTTTATACATTTTCTTATTTTTATACTTATTTTTTTTTTATTTTTATACATATTCTTATTTTTATTTTTATTCTTATTTTTATACTTATTCTTATTTTTATACTTATTTTTATATTTATTCTTATTTTAATTCTTATTTTTATACTTATTTTTTTTTATACTTATTTTTATTTTTATACTTATTCTTATTTTTATACTTATTTTTACACTTATTATTATTTTTATTTTTATACCTATTTTTATACTTATTCTTATTTTAATTCTTATTTTTATACTTAATCTTATTTTTATACTTATTTTTATACTTATTCTTATTTTTATACTTATTCTTATTTTTTTACAATTTTTTTTACTTATTCTTATTTTTATACATATTTTTATACATATTCTTATTTTTATTTTTATACTTATTTTTATACTTATTCTTATTTTTATACTTATTTTTATACTTATTTTTTTTATACTTATTTTTATTTTATACTTATTTTTATACTTAATTTTATACTTATTCTTATTTTAATTCTTATTTTTATACTTAATCTTATTTTTATACTTATTTTTATACTTATTCTTATTTTTATACTTATTTTTATACTTATTCTTATTTTTTTACAATTTTTTTTACTTATTCTTATTTTTATACATATTTTTATACATATTCTTATTTTTATTTTTATACTTATTTTTATACTTATTCTTATTTTTATACTTATTTTTATACTTATTTTTTTTATACTTATTTTTATTTTTATACTTATTTTTATACTTAATTTCATACTTATTCTTATTTTTATACTTATTTTTTTTATACTTATTTTTATTTTTATACTTATTTTTATACTTATTTTTAGACTTATTCTTATTTTTTTACAATTTTTTTTACGTATTCTTATTTTTATACTTATTTTTATACATATTCTTATTTTTATTTTTATACTTATTTTTATACTTATTTTTATACTTATTCTTATTTTTATACTTATTTTTATACTTAATCTTATTTTTATACTTATTTTTACACTTATTATTATTTTTATTTTTATACCTATTTTTATACTTATTCTTATTTTTATACTTATTTTTATACTTATTTTTTTCTTTATTTTTATACATATTCTTATTTTTTTTTTTATACTTATTTTTATACTTATTCTTATACTTATTTTTATACTTATTTTTATATATATATTTTTTTTATTTTTATACTTATTTTTATACTTAATCTTATTTTTATACTTATTTTTATACTTATTCTTATTTTTATACTTATTTTTTATACTTATTCTTATTTTTTTACAATTTTTTTTACTTATTCTTATTTTTATACATATTTTTATACATATTCTTATTTTTATTTGTATACTTATTTTTATACTTATTCTTATTTTTATACTTATTTTTATACTTATTTTTAGACTTATTCTTATTTTTTTACAATTTTTTTTACGTATTCTTATTTTTATACTTATTTTTATACATATTCTTATTTTTATTTTTATACTTATTTTTATACTTATTCTTATTTTAATTCTTATTTTTATACTTATTCTTATTTTTATACTTATTTTTATACTTATTCTTATTTTTTTACAATTTTTTTTACTTATTCTTATTTTTATACTTATTTTTATACTTATTTTTATACCTTTTCTTATTTTTATACTTATTTTTATACTTAATCTTATTTTTATACTTATTTTTACACTTATTATTATTTTTATTTTTATACCTATTTTTATACTTATTCTTATTTTTATACTTATTTTTATACTTATTTTTTTCTTTATTTTTATACATATTCTTATTTTTATTTTTATACTTATTTTTATACTTATTCTTATACTTATTTTTATACTTATTTTTATATATATATTTTTTTTATTTTTATACTTATTTTTATACTTAATCTTATTTTTATACTTATTTTTATACTTATTCTTATTCTTATTTTTATACTTAATCTTATTTTTATACTTATTTTTATACTTATTCTTATTTTTTTACTTATTTTTATACTTATTTTTATTCTTATTTTTATACTTATTCTTATTTTTATACTTATTTTTATACTTATTCTTATTTTTTTACTAATTTTTATTTTTATACTTATTTTTTTATTTATTCTTATTTTTATACTTATTCTTATTTAAATTCTTATTTTTATACTTATTTTTATACTTATTTTTTTTATACTTATTTTTATTTTATACTTATTTTTATACTTAATTTTATACTTATTCTTATTTTAATTCTTATTTTTATACTTAATCTTATTTTTATACTTATTTTTATACTTATTCTTATTTTTATACTTATTTTTATACTTATTCTTATTTTTTTACAATTTTTTTTACTTATTCTTATTTTTATACATATTTTTATACATATTCTTATTTTTATTTTTATACTTATTTTTATACTTATTCTTATTTTTATTTTTATACTTATTTTTATACTTATTTTTATACTTATTCTTATTTTAATTCTTATTTTTATACTTAATCTTATTTTTATACTTATTTTTATACTTATTCTTATTTTTATACTTATTTTTATACTTATTCTTATTTTTTTACAATTTTTTTTACTTATTCTTATTTTTATACATATTTTTATACATATTCTTATTTTTATTTTTATACTTATTTTTATACTTATTCTTATTTTTATACTTATTTTTATACTTATTTTTTTTATACTTATTTTTATTTTTATACTTATTTTTATACTTAATTTTATACTTATTCTTATTTTAATTCTTATTTTTATACTTAATCTTATTTTTATACTTATTTTTATACTTATTCTTATTTTTATACTTATTTTTATATTTATTCTTATTTTAATTCTTATTTTTATACTTATTTTTTTCTTTATTTTTATACATATTCTTATTTTTATTTTTATAATTATTTTTATACTTATTCTTATTTTTATACTTATTTTTATACTTATTTTTTTTATACTTATTTTTATTTTAATACTTATTTTTATACTTAATTTTGTACTTATTCTTATTTTTATACTTATTTTTATACTTATTTTTTTTATACTTATTTTTATTTTTATACTTATTTTTATACTTATTTTTAGACTTATTCTTATTTTTTTACAATTTTTTTTACGTATTCTTATTTTTATACTTATTTTTATACATATTCTTATTTTTATTTTTATACTTATTTTTATACTTATTTTTATACTTATTCTTATTTTTATACTTATTTTTATACTTATTCTTATTTTTTTACAATTTTTTTTACTTATTCTTATTTTTATACATATTTTTATACATATTCTTATTTTTATTTTTATACTTATTTTTATACTTATTTTTATACTTATTCTTATTTTTATACTTATTTTTATACTTAATCTTATTTTTATACTTATTTTTACACTTATTATTATTTTTATTTTTATACCTATTTTTATACTTATTCTTATTTTTATACTTATTTTTATACTTATTTTTTTCTTTATTTTTATACATATTCTTATTTTTATTTTTATACTTATTTTTATACTTATTTTTATACTTAATCTTATTTTTATACTTATTTTTATACTTATTCTTATTTTTATACTTATTTTTATACTTATTCTTATTTTTATACTTATTTTTATACTTATTCTTATTTTAATTCTTATTTTTATACTTAATCTTATTTTTATACTTATTTTTATACTTATTCTTATTTTTTTACTTATTTTTATACTTATTTTTATTCTTATTTTTATACTTTTTCTTATTTTTATACTTATTTTTATACTTATTCTTATTTTAATTCTTATTTTTATACTTAATCTTATTTTTATACTTATTTTTATACTTATTCTTATTTTTTTACTTATTTTTATACTTATTTTTATTCTTATTTTTATACTTATTCTTATTTTTATACTTATTTTTATACTTATTCTTATTTTAATTCTTATTTTTATACTTAATCTTATTTTTATACTTATTTTTATACTTATTCTTATTTTTTTACTAATTTTTATTTTTATACTTATTTTTTTATTTATTCTTATTTTTATACTTATTCTTATTTAAATTCTTATTTTTATACTTATTTTTTTTTTACTTATTTTTATATTTATTTATATATATATATTTTTTTTATTTTTATACTTATTTTTATACTTAATCTTATTTTTATACTTATTTTTATACTTATTCTTATTTTTTTTACAAATTTTTTTACTTATACTTATTTTTACACTTATTATTATTTTTATTTTTATACCTATTTTTATACATTTTCTTATTTTTATACTTATTTTTTTCTTTATTTTTATACATATTCTTATTTTTATTTTTATTCTTATTTTTATACTTATTCTTATTTTTATACTTATTTTTATATTTATTCTTATTTTAATTCTTATTTATATACTTATTTTTTTTTATACTTATTTTTATTTTTATACTTATTCTTATTTTTATACTTATTTTTCCACTTATTATTATTTTTATTTTTATACTTATTCTGATTTAAATTCTTATTTTTATACTTAATCTTATTTTTATACTTATTTTTATACTTATTCTTATTTTTTTACTTATTTTTATACTTATTTTTATTCTTATTTTTATACTTATTCTTATTTTTATACTTATTTTTATACTTATTCTTATTTTTTTACTAATTTTTATTTTTATACTTATTTTTTTATTTATTCTTATTTTTATACTTATTCTTATTTAAATTCTTATTTTTATACTTATTTTTTTTTTACTTATTTTTATATTTATTTATATATATATATATTTTTTATTTTTATACTTATTTTTATACTTAATCTTATTTTTATACTTATTTTTATACTTATTTTTATACTTATTCTTATTTTTTTACTAATTTTTATTTTTATACTTATTTTTTTATTTATTCTTATTTTTATACTTATTCTTATTTAAATTCTTATTTTTATACTTATTTTTTTTTTACTTATTTTTATATTTATTTATATATATATATATATTTTATTTTTATACTTATTTTTATTCTTATTTTTATACTTATTTTTATACTTATTCTTATTTTTTTACTAATTTTTATTTTTATACTTATTTTTTTATTTATTCTTATTTTTATACTTATTCTTATTTAAATTCTTATTTTTATACTTATTTTTTTTTTACTTATTTTTATATTTATTTATATATATATATTTTTTATTTTTATACTTATTTTTATACTTAATCTTATTTTTATACTTATTTTTATACTTATTCTTATTTTTTTTACAAATTTTTTTACTTATTCTTATTTTTATACTTATTTTCATACATATTCTTATTTTTATTTTTATTCTTATTTTTATACTTATTCTTATTTTTATACTTATTTTTATATTTATTCTTATTTTAATTCTTATTTTTATACTTATTTTTTTTTATACTTATTTTTATTTTTATACTTATTTTTTTTTTTTACTTATTTTTATATTTATTTTTATATATATATATTTTTTATTTTTATACTTATTTTTATACTTAATCTTATTTTTATACTTATTTTTATACTTATTCTTATTTTTTTACAATTTTTTTTACTTATTCTTATTTTTATACTTATTTTTATACATATTCTTATTTTTATTTTTATACTTATTTTTACACTTATTATTATTTTTATTTTTATACCTATTTTTATACTTTTTCTTATTTTTATACTTATTTTTTTCTTTATTTTTATACATATTCTTATTTTTATTTTTATACTTATTTTTATACTTATTTTTATACTTAATCTTATTTTTATACTTATTTTTATACTTATTCTTATTTTTTTACAATTTTTTTTACTTATTCTTATTTTTATACTTATTTTTATACATATTCTTATTTTTATACTTATTTTTATATTTATTCTTATTTTAATTCTTATTTTTATACTTATTTTTTTCTTTATTTTTATACATATTCTTATTTTTATTTTTATAATTATTTTTATACTTATTCTTATTTTTATACTTATTTTTATACTTATTTTTTTTATACTTATTTTTATTTTTATACTTATTTTTATACTTAATTTTATACTTATTCTTATTTTTATACTTATTTTTATACTTATTTTTTTTATACTTATTTTTATTTTTATACTTATTTTTATACTTATTTTTATACTTATTCTTATTTTTATACTTATTCTTATTTTTTTACAATTTTTTTTACTTATTCATATTTTTATACTTATTTTTATACATATTCTTATTTTTATTTTTATACTTATTTTTATACTTATTTTTATACTTATTCTTATTTTTATACTTATTTTTATACTTAATCTTATTTTTATACTTATTTTTATACTTAATCTTATTTTTATATTTATTTTTATACTTATTCTTATTTTTTTACAATTTTTTTTACTTATTCTTATTTTTATACTTATTTTTATACATATTCTTATTTTTATTTTTATACTTATTTTTATACTTAATTTTATACTTATTCTTATTTTTATACTTATTTTTATACTTATTTTTTTTATATTTATTTTTATTTCTATACTTATTTTTATACTTATTTTTTTCTATATTTTTATACATATTCTTATTTTTATTTTTATTCTTATTTTTATACTTATTCTTATTTTTATACTTATTTTTATATTTATTCTTATTTTAATTCTTATTTTTATACTTAATCTTATTTTTATACTTATTTTTACACTTATTCTTATTTTTTTACTTATTTTTATACTTATTTTTATTCTTATTTTTATACTTATTTTTTTTTATACTTATTTTTATTTTTATACTTATTTTTATACTTATTCTTATTTTTATACTTATTTTTATATTTATTCTTATTTTAATTCTTATTTTTATACTTATTTTTATACTTATTTTTTTTATACTTATTTTTATTTTTATACTTATTTTTATACTTAATTTTATACTTATTCTTATTTTTATACTTATTTTTATACTTATTTTTTTATACTTATTTTTATACTTATTTTTATACTTATTCTTATTTTTATACTTATTTTTATACTTAATCTTATTTTTATATTTATTTTTATACTTATTCTTATTTTTTTACAATTTTTTTTACTTATTCTTATTTTTATACTTATTTTTATACATATTCTTATTTTTATTTTTATACTTATTTTTATACTTAATTTTATACTTATTCTTATTTTTATACTTATTTTTATACTTAATCTTATTTTTATACTTATTTTTATACTTAATCTTATTTTTATATTTATTTTTATACTTATTTTTATACTTAATTTTATACTTATTCTTATTTTTATACTTATTTTTATACTTATTTTTTTTATACTTATTTTTATTTTTATACTTATTTTTATACTTATTCTTATTTTTATACTTATTTTTATACTTAATCTTATTTTTATATTTATTTTTATACTTATTCTTATTTTTTTACAATTTTTTTTACTTATTCTTATTTTTATACTTATTTTTATACATATTCTTATTTTTATTTTTATACTTATTTTTATACTTATTTTTATACTTATTCTTATTTTTATACTTATTCTTATTTTTTTACAATTTTTTTTACTTATTCTTATTTTTATACTTATTTTTATACTTATTATTATTTTTATTTTTATACCTATTTTTATACTTATTCTTATTTTTATACTTATTTTTATATTTATTTTTTTCTTTATTTTTATACATATTCTTATTTTTATACTTATTTTTATACTTATTCTTATACTTATTTTTATACTTATTTTTATAGATATATTTTTTTTATTTTTATACTTATTTTTATACTTAATCTTATTTTTATACTTATTCTTATTTTTTTACAATTTTTTTTACTTATTCTTGTTTTTATACTTATTTTTATACATATTCTTATTTTTATTTTTATTCTTATTTTTATACTTATTCTTATTTTTATACTTATTTTTATATTTATTCTTATTTTAATTCTTATTTTTATACTTATTTTTTTTTATACTTATTTTTATTTTTATACTTATTTTTATACTTAATCTTATTTTTATACTTATTTTTATACTTATTCTTATTTTTTTACTTATTTTTATACTTATTTTTATACTTATTTTTATACTTATTCTTATTTTTATACTTATTTTTATACTTATTCTTATTTTTTTACTAATTTTTTTACTTATTCTTATTTTTATACTTATTTTTATACTTCTTATTTTTATACTAATTTTTATTTTTATACTTTTTCTTATTTTTATACTTATTTTTTTCTTTATTTTTATACATATTCTTATTTTTATTTTTATTCTTATTTTTATACTTATTCTTATTTTTATACTTATTTTTATATTTATTCTTATTTTAATTCTTATTTTTATACTTATTTTTTTTTATACTTATTTTTATTTTTATACTTATTTTTATACTTATTCTTATTTTTATACTTATTTTTATACTTATTCTTATTTTAATTCTTATTTTTATACTTAATCTTATTTTTATACTTATTTTTATACTTATTCTTATTTTTTTTACTTATTTTTATACTTATTTTTATTCTTATTTTTATACTTATTCTTATTTTTATACTTATTTTTATACTTATTCTTATTTTTTTACTAATTTTTTTACTTATTCTTATTTTTATACTTATTTTTATACATATTCTTATTTTTATACTTATTTTTATATTTATTCTTATTTTAATTCTTATTTTTATACTTATTTTTTTCTTTATTTTTATACATATTCTTATTTTTATTTTTATAATTATTTTTATACTTATTCTTATTTTTATACTTATTTTTATACTTATTTTTTTTATACTTATTTTTATTTTTATACTTATTTTTATACTTAATCTTATTTTTATATTTATTTTTATACTTATTCTTATTTTTTTACAATTTTTTTTACTTATTCTTATTTTTATACTTATTTTTATACATATTCTTATTTTTATTTTTATACTTATTTTTATACTTAATTTTATACTTATTCTTATTTTTATACTTATTTTTTTTATATTTATTTTTATTTCTATACTTATTTTTATACTTATTTTTTTCTATATTTTTATACATATTCTTATTTTTATTTTTATTCTTATTTTTATATTTATTCTTATTTTAATTCTTATTTTTATACTTATTTTTTTTTATACTTATTTTTATACTTATTCTTATTTTTATACTTATTTTTATACATATTCTTATTTTAATTCTTATTTTTATACTTAATCTTATTTTTATACTTATTTTTACACTTATTCTTATTTTTTTACTTATTTTTATACTTATTTTTATTCTTATTTTTATACTTATTTTTTTTTATACTTATTTTTATTTTTATACTTATTTTTATACTTATTCTTATTTTTATACTTATTTTTATATTTATTCTTATTTTAATTCTTATTTTTATACTTATTTTTATACTTATTTTTTTTATACTTATTTTTATTTTTATACTTATTTTTATACTTAATTTTATACTTATTCTTATTTTTATACTTATTTTTATACTTATTTTTTTATACTTATTTTTATTTTTATACTTATTTTTATACTTATTCTTATTTTTATACTTATTTTTATACTTAATCTTATTTTTATATTTATTTTTATACTTATTCTTATTTTTTTACAATTTTTTTTACTTATTCTTATTTTTATACTTATTTTTATACATATTCTTATTTTTATTTTTATACTTATTTTTATACTTAATTTTATACTTATTCTTATTTTTATACTTATTTTTATACTTAATCTTATTTTTATACTTATTTTTATACTTAATCTTATTTTTATATTTATTTTTATACTTATTTTTATACTTAATTTTATACTTATTCTTATTTTTATACTTATTTTTATACTTATTTTTTTTATACTTATTTTTATTTTTATACTTATTTTTATACTTATTCTTATTTTTATACTTATTTTTATACTTAATCTTATTTTTATATTTATTTTTATACTTATTCTTATTTTTTTACAATTTTTTTTACTTATTCTTATTTTTATACTTATTTTTATACATATTCTTATTTTTATTTTTATACTTATTTTTATACTTATTTTTATACTTATTCTTATTTTTATACTTATTCTTATTTTTTTACAATTTTTTTTACTTATTCTTATTTTTATACTTATTTTTATACTTATTATTATTTTTATTTTTATACCTATTTTTATACTTATTCTTATTTTTATACTTATTTTTATATTTATTTTTTTCTTTATTTTTTATACATATTCTTATTTTTATACTTATTTTTATACTTATTCTTATACTTATTTTTATACTTATTTTTATAGATATATTTTTTTTATTTTTATACTTATTTTTATACTTAATCTTATTTTTATACTTATTCTTATTTTTTTACAATTTTTTTTACTTATTCTTGTTTTTATACTTATTTTTATACATATTCTTATTTTATTTTATTCTTATTTTTATACTTATTCTTATTTTTATACTTATTTTTATATTTATTCTTATTTTAATTCTTATTTTTATACTTATTTTTTTTTATACTTATTTTTATTTTTATACTTATTTTTATACTTATTCTTATTTTTATACTTATTTTTATACTTATTCTTATTTAATTCTTATTTTTATACTTAATCTTATTTTTATACTTATTTTTATACTTATTCTTATTTTTTTACTTATTTTTATACTTATTTTTATTCTTATTTTTATACTTATTCTTATTTTTATACTTATTTTTATACTTATTCTTATTTTTTTACTAATTTTTTTACTTATTCTTATTTTTATACTTATTTTTATACATATTCTTATTTTTATACTTATTTTTATATTTATTCTTATTTTAATTCTTATTTTTATACTTATTTTTTTCTTTATTTTTATACATATTCTTATTTTTATTTTTATAATTATTTTTATACTTATTCTTATTTTTATACTTATTTTTATACTTATTTTTTTTATACTTATTTTTATTTTTATACTTATTTTTTATACTTAATTTTATACTTATTCTTATTTTTATACTTATTTTTATACTTATTTTTTTTATACTTATTTTTATTTTTATACTTATTTTTATACTTATTTTTATACTTATTCTTATTTTTATACTTATTCTTATTTTTTTACAATTTTTTTTACTTATTCATATTTTTATACTTATTTTTATACATATTCTTATTTTTATTTTTATACTTATTTTTATACTTATTTTTATACTTATTCTTATTTTTATACTTATTTTTATACTTAATCTTATTTTTATACTTATTTTTATACTTAATCTTATTTTTATATTTATTTTTATACTTATTCTTATTTTTTTACAATTTTTTTTACTTATTCTTATTTTTATACTTATTTTTATACATATTCTTATTTTTATTTTTATACTTATTTTTATACTTAATTTTATACTTATTCTTATTTTTATACTTATTTTTTTTATATTTATTTTTATTTCTATACTTATTTTTATACTTATTTTTTTCTATATTTTTATACATATTCTTATTTTTATTTTTATTCTTATTTTTATACTTATTCTTATTTTTATACTTATTTTTATATTTATTCTTATTTTAATTCTTATTTTTATACTTATTTTTTTTTATACTTATTTTTATACTTATTCTTATTTTTATACTTATTTTTATACATATTCTTATTTTAATTCTTATTTTTATACCTAATCTTATTTTTATACTTATTTTTACACTTATTCTTATTTTTTTACTTATTTTTATACTTATTTTTATTCTTATTTTTATACTTATTTTTTTTTATACTTATTTTTATTTTTATACTTATTTTTATACTTATTCTTATTTTTATACTTATTTTTATATTTATTCTTATTTTAATTCTTATTTTTATACTTATTTTTATACTTATTTTTTTATACTTATTTTTATTTTTATACTTATTTTTATACTTAATTTTATACTTATTCTTATTTTTATACTTATTTTTATACTTATTTTTTTATACTTATTTTTATTTTTATACTTATTTTTATACTTATTCTTATTTTTATACTTATTTTTATACTTAATCTTATTTTTATATTTATTTTTATACTTATTTTTATTCTTATTTTTATACTTTTTCTTATTTTTATACTTATTTTTATACTTATTCTTATTTTAATTCTTATTTTTATACTTAATCTTATTTTTATACTTATTTTTATACTTATTCTTATTTTTTTACTTATTTTTATACTTATTTTTATTCTTATTTTTATACTTATTCTTATTTTTATACTTATTTTTATACTTATTCTTATTTTAATTCTTATTTTTATACTTAATCTTATTTTTATACTTATTTTTATACTTATTCTTATTTTTTTACTAATTTTTATTTTTATACTTATTTTTTTATTTATTCTTATTTTTATACTTATTCTTATTTAAATTCTTATTTTTATACTTATTTTTTTTTTACTTATTTTTATATTTATTTATATATATATATTTTTTTTATTTTTATACTTATTTTTATACTTAATCTTATTTTTATACTTATTTTTATACTTATTCTTATTTTTTTTACAAATTTTTTTACTTATACTTATTTTTACACTTATTATTATTTTTATTTTTATACCTATTTTTATACATTTTCTTATTTTTATACTTATTTTTTTCTTTATTTTTATACATATTCTTATTTTTATTTTTATTCTTATTTTTATACTTATTCTTATTTTTATACTTATTTTTATATTTATTCTTATTTTAATTCTTATTTATATACTTATTTTTTTTTTATACTTATTTTTATTTTTATACTTATTCTTATTTTTATACTTATTTTTCCACTTATTATTATTTTTATTTTTATACTTATTCTGATTTAAATTCTTATTTTTATACTTAATCTTATTTTTATACTTATTTTTATACTTATTCTTATTTTTTTACTTATTTTTTATACTTATTTTTATTCTTATTTTTATACTTATTCTTATTTTTATACTTATTTTTATACTTATTCTTATTTTTTTACTAATTTTTATTTTTATACTTATTTTTTTATTTATTCTTATTTTTATACTTATTCTTATTTAAATTCTTATTTTTATACTTATTTTTTTTTTTTACTTATTTTTATATTTATTTATATAATATTTTTTTATTTTTATACTTATTTTTATACTTAATCTTATTTTTATACTTATTTTTATACTTATTTTTTATACTTATTCTTATTTTTTTACTAATTTTTATTTTTATACTTATTTTTTTATTTATTCTTATTTTTATACTTATTCTTATTTAAATTCTTATTTTTATACTTATTTTTTTTTTACTTATTTTTATATTTATTTATATATATATATATATTTTATTTTTATACTTATTTTTATTCTTATTTTTATACTTATTTTTATACTTATTCTTATTTTTTTACTAATTTTTATTTTTATACTTATTTTTTTATTTATTCTTATTTTTATACTTATTCTTATTTTAAATTCTTATTTTTATACTTATTTTTTTTTTACTTATTTTTATATTTATTTATATATATATATTTTTTATTTTTATACTTATTTTTATACTTAATCTTATTTTTATACTTATTTTTATACTTATTCTTATTTTTTTACAAATTTTTTTACTTATTCTTATTTTTATACTTATTTTCATACATATTCTTATTTTTATTTTTATTCTTATTTTTATACTTATTCTTATTTTTATACTTATTTTTATATTTATTCTTATTTTAATTCTTATTTTTATACTTATTTTTTTTTTATACTTATTTTTATTTTTATACTTATTTTTTTTTTTACTTATTTTTATATTTATTTTTATATATATATATTTTTTATTTTTATACTTATTTTTATACTTAATCTTATTTTTATACTTATTTTTATACTTATTCTTATTTTTTTTACAATTTTTTTTACTTATTCTTATTTTTATACTTATTTTTATACATATTCTTATTTTTATTTTTATACTTATTTTTACACTTATTATTATTTTTTATTTTTTATACCTATTTTTATACTTTTTCTTATTTTTATACTTATTTTTTTCTTTATTTTTATACATATTCTTATTTTTATTTTTATACTTATTTTTATACTTATTTTTATACTTAATCTTATTTTATACTTATTTTTACTCTTATTCTTATTTTTTACAATTTTTTTTACTTATTCTTATTTTTATACTTATTTTTATACATATTCTTATTTTTATACTTATTTTTATATTTATTCTTATTTTTAATTCTTATTTTTATACTTATTTTTTTTCTTTATTTTTATACATATTCTTATTTTTATTTTTATAATTATTTTTATACTTATTCTTATTTTTATACTTATTTTTATACTTATTTTTTTTTATACTTATTTTTATTTTTATACTTATTTTTATACTTATTTTATACTTATTCTTATTTTTATACTTATTTTATACTTATTTTTTAACTTATTTTTATTTTTATACTTATTTTTATACTTATTTTATACTTATTCTTATTTTATACTTATTCTATTTTTTTACAATTTTTTTTACTTATCTCATTTTTTATACTTATTTTTATACATATTCTTATTTTTATTTTTATACTTATTTTTATACTTATTTTTATACTTATTCTTATTTTTATACTTATTTTTATACTTAATCTTATTTTTATACTTATTTTTATACTTAATCTTATTTTTATATTTATTTTTATACTTATTCTTATTTTTTTACAATTTTTTTACTTATTCTTATTTTTATACTTATTTATTTTTATACTTATTTTTATACTTATTCTTATTTTTTATACTATTTTTATACTTATTTTTTTTATATTTATTTTTATTTCTATACTTATTTTTATACTTATTTTTTTCTATATTTTTATACATATTCTTATTTTTATTTTTATTCTTATTTTTATACTTATTCTTATTTTTATACTTATTTTTATATTTATTCTTATTTTAATTCTTATTTTTATACTTAATCTTATTTTTATACTTATTTTTACTACTTATTCTTATTTTTTTACTTATTTTTATACTTATTTTATCTTATTTTTATACTTATTTTTTTTTATACTTATTTTTATTTTTATACTTATTTTTATACTTATTCTTATTTTTATACTTATTTTT